>CABHPP010147640.1:0-25541 GCA_902168425.1 Peromyscus attwateri | reverse complement strand
CCCCCCCCCCCCCCCCCCCCCGACGGTCCGTCTTGTTCATGCTTGTAGACTTTAGTGAACCTTCATGTGCAACCTGCCATAACATTTAAGTGAAATGTGCACTTAGTCTGAATCTTGTCAGTCTAAAGCTGTGCTTCTGTCTAAGAACGTTTACCAGGATTTATGTTCATAGACCCAAGGATTGACTTCTGATTTGGTAGTGCCCGTTGTAGGACACGGCATTTATTAAAGTATTTCTGTAATAAACCAAGCTGTTCAGGAAAGCTGTTTTTATCACTTTAGACACTTGCTTTGACCTCCAACCTTGCGACAACAAGGTCAGTTTCTGTGACCTTACAGACTTGGTATTCGCTAGCTGGCATCCCCTAGCACTCAGAACTTGTCAACCTTCCATCCCCCAGGACAAGGATATCCTTGTGTTCAAATGTTCAAAAACATGGAACGTGAACATGCGTGTTTGCAATACGGTGGTGGGCCCAAGCGCCCACTGTGACTACTTTATTTCAACTAACACATAATTTAAAATTCTATCCATATTGATACATATAGCCCTAGATACATCATATCTATGTAGCCTTTGCTTCTAAATACCATGCAGTGCTTGTTACATCCTTGACATTTAACCAACCTGTTTTTACTGTAATACACACTCAAATTATCCTCAACTCCCCACCTGTTCTAGTTACCAGTTTATTGCCTTTCAGCTCCAAATTTACCCCGCACTGCCTACTCTATAAAAATAAATCTGGGCCCTTTTAAATATTTTCGTTTTACCAGTTGACACAATGTTAAAACTCTAGAGTCAGATGGAAAAACAGCTGAAGAAGGAGGCATTTCTTTCCCTGAGCTCTGGTTTGATATACTTCATTATGCTTCTGTCGAGACAGCTACCCCACAGCAGCCAGGAGCAGCCAGAGACCACAACTTCTCCCGAGACTACCCTGCTGCAACTGGGAAGCTTTGCAGCAAAGTCCCTCATGGCTTCCTTAGCTTCTGGTTCCTGACGGGCACAACAGCTGGGACTACCCACAGGTTGTCTCTAGCACTTGTCCTTCAAGCAGAGTGTCCTGTGGCCGTGTCTAAGGAGACACACCCCCATGAACAGCTTTCCCTTAACACCCCAGAGCACAGATTTTTGGCAGGGTACACAGACATGATACCACACACACTTGTCTGCCATTGACACCCCTCTCCAAAAAGGCCAGCATGTGGGACTTGGGAATTATAGGGCTTGCCTATGGTTTCTCTGTCTCAGAACTTGTGGCATGACAATTCCCTATACCTGCCATGCCAATATTCTTCTGTGTTCTTGATTTCTAGTCACCAAGAGCACATTTCTCTGATGCCCTATTATATCTTTGTATCCAATTTTTCTGTTCAAATTTGTACTTGGTTTGTCTTTTTCTAATTGGACTTTGATTAATGTACCATCTCCCCAAACAATACAGCCCAAACATCCCCATTTTATGGACTTGAAATTGGGGGATATATGTACCCCCAAATAGGCTTGCTAGGTTCCAGGGTTACTATGTGATTTAACCAACTACTTCTTAAGTACTCTACTAAGAAAGAACTCCTGTCCATGAGAGCTGGTATTTGACTCCTAAATAACCATCAACACTTGAACTCCCAGACTCCACTTTTTCCTCTTCTAATAATGGGTGCATAATAGTCTTTTTTAATTAATTTATTTATTTTATGTGTATGGGTGTTTTGCCTGCATGTATGTTTGGATACCATATGTGTGCCTGGTACCCAAAGATGCCAGAAGAGGGTATCAGATCCTCAGGGATTGGAGTTACAGATGGTTGTGAGCCACAGTGTGGGTGCTGCGGATCGAACCCAAGTATTCTGGAAGAGCAGCCAGTTCTCTTAACCACTGAGCTATCTCTCCAAACCCATGGTAGTTACATCTAAGTCACGTGTCTCTGTTCTTGTACTTGCTGGCCTTTCAAAATCTCACTCCCCACAAACTGCCTTTTCCTATCTTTCCCCATTCCTTTTATTGGCATTTCTGGTGTTCATTTGTCAGTTTTCATAGGCTTGAAAATACTCCATTGTAGATTTTAGATATTGCAAATATCTTTTCCCAATTTTTTCCTCATTCTTCAAGCTCTGTCCATGATACTCTTTAATGAAAATAAATCCCCAGTTTGTCCTCTCGATTCTAAGATCACAAAATATCTTGCCACATGTCTTTCACTGATACGGTTTTAGTTTTTAGCCAGGTCCTTACTCAAAATACACTGATTATGGTGCTTGAAGTGGTCCAGATTTTTTCCTCCCAATTAGTAAGCCAAAAATAAATATTTTTTAAAAAAAAAGAAGAAAAATATTCTGTCAGCTTTTGGAAGGAACCAAAAAGTAGTTTAAAACATTATAGTCTAAAATAAAAAAGAATTGTCAATGCCAAGAACTAGAAGAGAAGGATAAATTCCTAGATGCACACAGCCTGCCAAGGCTAACCCATGAAGAAACAGGAAGTCTAAACATACTTAGAACTCACATAGAAGTTGAATCACAAACCTACAATGAAAAAGCATAAGACAGATAATATCATTGTTAAAGTATACTAAACATTTAGAGAAAAATTATGTCAACTAATTAAAAAAAAATAAAATCAGCATTACCTAAATCCTGAAATCAGATGCAATAACAACAACAAAAAGTTATAGGCTATGTCTTTAGTTAGGGTTCCTGTTGCTGAAAAGAGACACCATGACCACAGCAACTCTTATAAAGGAAAGCATTTAATTGGTGCTAACTTATAGGTTCAAAGGTTAGTCCATTATCATCATGGTGGGACATGGCAGCCTGCAGGCAGACATACATGGTATTGAAGAAGGAGCCAAGAGTCCGGATAAGCAGGCAGCAGGAAGAGAGAATGAGCCACTGGGTGTGGCTTGAGCTTCTGAAACATCAGTGCCCATCCTCAATGACACACTTCCTTCAAATGGGCCAAACCTGTTCCAACAAGGCCACACATCCCAATCCTTTCAAATAATGCCACTCCCTATGAGCTTTTGAGGGCCATTTTCATTCAAACTACTACAGACCAACATCCCAAGTGAACATTTTTGTGTATGAAACTCCTCCACAAAATACTATCAAATCAAATGTAACAACACACAAAAGTCTTAGTTACACCATGATAATATAAGATTTATCCTGAATGGTTGGTTCAACATAAGAAAATCAATTAATGTGATAAAGGACATTCATAGGTTAAAGAAAAAAATCACATGAGCTTCTCAGTAGATGCAGAAAAAGCATCTCGCAATCTTTAACAAGATTTCAGGATGCAAATCAGGACCAGAAGGAAACCATCCCGGCATGGGAAAGGCCATACCTGCAAAGCCATCACTGACAGCATACTACTCAATGGTGAGAAAACAAAATCTTTACCTCCCAGACCAGGAACCAAACAGGGATACTACTTTTCTTAGTTTTATCCAAAATAGTACCAGATGTCCTAACCAGAAAAATGAGAAGCTTGGAATATCCCTCAGTGATATATACATCCCTGGCATATGCAAGACCATGGTTTTGATCCCTACATGGGAAATAAATGAATTAATATGGACCTTTTTTTTTTTTTAGAGAAACTGAAAAGTCTAACATTCATAAGGGGGAACAAAACACGTCCTAGAAGTATCACACTTCCTGGTTCTAAAAATAATTGCAAAGCTATAACCATTAAAACAGTGTAGTACCAGCACTTGGGAGGCAGAGCCAGGTGGATCTCTGTGAGTTCAAGGCCAGCCTGGGCTACCAAGTGAGTTCCAGGAAAGGCGCAAAGCTACACAGAGAAACCCTGTCTCGAAAAAAACAAAAAACAGTGTAGTATTGCCCAAAGACAGACCTAGACCAATGCTACAGAATAGAGAACCTAAAAGTACGTTGTGCATATACGACCACTAACAAAGGTTTCAAAAACATACAAAGCTAGATAAACTCTTCCATAAATGGGACAGGGGAAACGGGTGTCGGGGGGGACAAGGAGGAAAGAAGAAAGAGAGAGGTAAGGAAGGGAGAGAGGGAGGGAAAAGAAAAAGAAAGATTGATCAATTGATCAATTAATTGATTGATTGATTGATTGATTGATTACTAATGAAGTTGATCGACTGGCTAGAATTAGCTTATATGTTCACAGTAACTCCCTGGATGAAGGAATACTACGGCCATGACTAGTTCAGTAACAATCCATTGTTCCAATTCTAGTTGAGTCCAAGATTTATGTAGGAGATCCAGAAACAAGAGCTGTTTTAAGTGTTGATTTGTTTCTATTGAAATTAGATGTAGGAAGTTGTTACACTACAGTTGTGGCAGGTCACATACACAGCCAAAGGACACAGCTGGCATTGAGACAGACAGAAACAGATTCCTAATGTCTGAACCTAAAGCCAGCTTCCCCCTGGGGTTTTTTTCTATTTCTCCTATATGTACTTAATTTGTGGGTTTTGTTTTTGTTTTTGTTTTTCCTTAATAGGTTTCGTGTTATCTATAATATGATTTTCCACTTAGAAGTAAATTATATGACCTACAGGTGTGGTTCAGTGGTAGAGAGCTTGCTTATTATGTATAAAGACCCAGGTTCAACACCCCCCCCCAGTTACAAAAGACACAAACACACACACACAGAGAGAGAGAGAGAGAGAGAGAGAGAGAGAGAGAGAGAGAGAGAGAGAGCGCACAAATTAGAGGCTTTACCAATCTTCCATTCAAACATACTTCACATTGATTAGAAAGGTACAGCAAGAAGGAGGGAATCAGCCCTCCCTTGACATGAATGTTGACCCACAGGATAAGGCTACCCCATTCCCCCATCACTCAAAGCCAATCAATCTGTAAGAGCATTTCCTTGGACTTGAATTTGGAAGGATCAAAGCATACCACTACAGAGAAAGGCTAAGAACTCATTTTTACAGTTTTTCTTGGTTTTTAAACTCTCTCACTTTCCTCTTCTCTCTTCTTTCCCTTGTTTGAAATTAGTGAAAAGAGCTCCTGCCAAGAGGGACACTAAAATAAAAGGAAACAGAAAAGGCAAAGAGAGAAATCAAAGAGAGAAATTTAGTGCAAGCAGCAAAGGCCTCATTAGCCTCACAACAAAGAGAACAGGCTCGATTTCTTTCTTATTGACATTAAGGAGTGTGATGGGAATCTGACATAAAAGCCTTGCGAATCTGCTCCTCTTCCCGGGGTCTCAGGGTCCTGGCAGCTGCTTGCAAATTGTTTCCTTCCGATAAAGGTCATCTTTCTTGATTGGTTTTCATTCCTTTCCATGGCCAGCCAATCAAGGGCTGGCCAAGCAGATGGCTGAAGCTAGTCTGGACCGTCCAGGTCAGCCCCTGCAGTCTCACCCCGGAACTTGTCTGTCCTGTCCATCACAGAGCTTTCTTTCTGCCGGACCCTTGGAAACAAAAAACGAGAGAAGAAAAGGAAAAGAAACCACAGGGGCCCGTGGATACTTCTTGAGTGAATAAACTGTGCCCGGCACTATGTGAAGGGCTGAGGTTGAACGAAAGAAATGTCACTCGAGGATCAAATAAAAACAACTTGTACAATTTAAAAACCTATCATCATCGACAGGACGAAGTTCCAACTCCCATCTTTATGTATGAAATTCTCTGTTCCATCATCATGCCTTAGACGGAAAAGGAGGGAAAAAAGGAGAAATGGAACAAAGAGAAGAAAGAGAAGGTAGAGAGAAAGAATTGAGTGTGAGCTTTTCTTATATGTTGAAAGTACTAAAGCCACCTCCTCCACTTTATCCTACTTTATACTTACAGCACTTGTAAAATTAAACTATCTCTCTTCCCCCTCAAGTACACCAGAGGCATATGTGGGTATTGATCTTACGATAAAGACCTGACTTTATGTTCCATTCCTACATTTCTTAAAATTTTAGAACCGTTCTTGCAAATGGGATTTAATCATCACAAAATTGATACTTACCAGAATTCACTTGGTTCTGGACATGCATCACTAACTCAAGAAACATCCTAAGAGCCAAGCATTCTATTCGGTCTTAGACACATGCAAAGACAATTAAGACTTGGTCCATTCCCTCCAGGAGCTTGAGGCTACCGAGGAAAACGGGCTGAGAAACAAAGATAATGAAGCAGTGTGTTTACTGCCATTGAGTTTAGAAGTCTGTACCGGTTGCCAGTAGAGCACAGAGGGAGAGAAATTAGTCTAAACTGACTGAAGACGTTGCGAAGTATTTCTTGGAAGAAGTCATGTAAGAATTGAGTCCAGATGAAATGGGTAGGGGAATAGAGAAAGCCTTCCAGGCGAGGGAATGCCGAACCCTGCAACCTAAAGACAGCACACTGGGTGCCTGGAAATTCAGCATGAGAATGTGGTTTCAGTAGCTCTTGTTTCTAGGAAACCATCAAGGACTGGGGGTACAGAGCAGTTAGAGGCTTCAGATGTATTTTTGGAAGATACAGAATACCATTGAAGTTGTGAATCAAAGGAAAGCAAGATCAGATTTGCAACTGACAAAGATCGCTTTGTGATCACTCACTGAAGACTTGGTTGGCCTCAAGGAAGCTGCGTCTGAAAGCAAGCAGGGTTTTGGAATGGGATCCGCTAACCCCTTCCTGTTCGTTCTACATTGTCTTTCTATATGAAGGTGACATGAGACACAAGGGCAGAATAGAAAGATTGATAATTCGAGCAAGCTCTCTGTAGTGGTCACATGTGTCACTATGATCAAAACACATGACGTAAACCACGAGGGAAGAAGGGCTCATTGGATCACAGTTTCCAGGGCTTCTATCCACTGCGACAGGGAAGGCATGGTGGAGCAGCTCATGTCACAGCAGACAAGAGGCAGAAAAGAAACATGAGAGAGCCAGGACAAAATACAGCCTTCAAGAATACTCTCCCAGTAACCCACATCCTCCAACTAGGATCCGACACCTATATTTCATCACATTCCCATAATGTCATTACATTATGGATCCACTAAACAATTAGCCCATGGATGTAGGTCAGAGCCCTCAGGAACCAAATACTTCACAAAAGCCTATCAGCTGGCAAACAAGTCATCAGTAGCTGAGTCCATGGGTGACATTTCCTATTCAAACCACAGTACCCCGCCCCCTTGCTGATCTCAAACTCCTAAGATTTGATTTTATAATTTGGCACATGGCTTTAATAACAGTACCTTTGGGGTGGGGTATAGCCCAGTGGTACAGTGCTCGCCCAGTATACACAAGGACCTGGGTTAAATACCCAGGATCACAACAACCACACAAACAATGCAGTATTCATCCAAGAGTTGTAGTGAGTTGAAAATGAGAAAAAAAAATGCAGGCAAGTATCTGGCACAGGGGCACATTGTAAAATCTCAGTGAATGTTCAAATATCATTTTCATATGTCGTGGTTCAATGAGGGAGATTTTGAATGAGAAGGAGAAAGATATGAAGAGCGAGAAAATAGGTCTGACGATGACCCCCGGTGTCTGACTTATGGGGTCAGGGATAGGAGATGTGGTGGCTGCAGCGGTTGCAGGTTGTCAATAATGCATTGTTCATCTTCCCTCCCACCTTCTGCCTTGGGACGAGAATAAGAACATCTTCCAGGAATGTTCATCTCCCAGGCAGCACCAGCTGACCTGCCTCACGTCCTCAGTCCTGCTGCCTGGAATCCAGAACAGAGGCAGAGTGCCTGGCAGCTGCCGTAAACCACGAGGTGAACTGAGGACAGACACTGTGCATGACGGTGTTGTAGAGGATGGTAGAAGTAGCCTGCGTGCTTGGTAACCCGGAGGCCACCCACCCGCTTTTGTTTGCCTAGCTCAGAATTTCATTTATGTGAGAGTAGAACATCTATCTGAATTTGATGTTTATGGTGGTATTTTATTTGTACTGAAATGTGATTTTATTTGTATGTTAATAAATAAAGTTGCCTGGGGGTCAGAGCTAATAGCAAGCCCATAGCAGAAGCCAGGGCGGTGATGGCACACACCTTTAATCCTGATCACATGACAGGCAGATCTCTGTGTGTTCAAGGATACAGCCAGCATGGAGACAGACACCTTTAATCTCAATACCAACCATAGAAGACCTGGAGATCTGTATAGACAGGCAGTGACGAGGAGGTCATGTGGTTGGGTTTACAACCAATGAGAAGGCAGAACAGAAAGTCAATAAAAAGACACACAGGAAGTAGATCTCTTGCTGAGGGGAAGGACGACAGCGGCAGGAAGGGTAAGAGGAAGGAGGTTTTAAGTCTCAGCTCTTAGCTTACTGCTCTGACCTCTTGGGCTTTTAACTCTGCATTTGGCTCTGTGTTTCTTATTAATAAAATGGTTACATCTACAGATGTTATTTGAGGTTTAGTGTTGTTCCTTTATAATCTTAAATAATGCAAGGTAGATGGTGTTCACAAAGGCAGCACAAAAGCTAACTTGGTGGTGAAGGTGGGGAGGGCGGGGCGAGGTGGGGGGGGGGTACACGTCTTCACTGTGGTAAGGTAGTAATGCCCGTGTCAGCAGCAACTCACCCGGGCCACCCAGGAGGCAGGATCACCAGTTCCAGGCCAGCCCAGAATATATAAGGAGTTTCTGTGAAAAAAAATAATAATAATAATAAAATCTGTGGGTTAAACTAGAGAACACAACAGTTAGAGGAGCAACGGATCAAGTCTCAAAGGGGTCTGTAGGGGCCACCTGATGTGTGCCACTCTGACAAAAGGATTATTTTAACAAGGACAACAGAAGATTGTTGCTGGAGAGCTTTTCTGTAAGCCTTCAGAAGATCACCAAGGCAGGAAGAATTTCTTGCTCCTCCTTTTCCATAAAAAAAGTGGGACACGCATTTCCTTCATATGGTACCATCCTCCCCTACTGGGGGGAGGGACAACTATGGTCATAGATGGAGAGCTGGCATCAAGGTAAGGCTGCATGATTCAACCTGCTGTGATAACCCTTACCTTCCTTCAGTTTCTTTGATATGTTCTCTAGTTGCTTCCCCACAACTTATTGTCCTTCAAAGCCAAAGCCTATTCTTTAAAAAAAAAAAAAGTGTATATTACAAAGTAAACAAATAAGTGATTTAAAAGGTATATAAAATTAAGCAATTAAAAATGGCATATAAGCCTCCGAGTCTAACCACTCTGAGATATATGCTTCTTTTCTGCAAACTCCTGTGAACATAAACATTCATAAAACTTATAAGTGGGGCCCGTGAGACACTCAGTAGGCAAAGGTGCTTGCTGCCAAGTCTGATATCCTGTGTTTGACCCCTGGATCCACATGGTGAAAGGAGAGAACCAACTCTTAAAAGTTGTCTTCTGACCTCACACACACACACACACACACACACACACACACACACTGTGGCTGGCATGCACAAGTGTACACACGCACACACACACATACACACACACACACACACACACACACACACACAAATATAATAAAGAAATTATTTTTTAAAATGATATGTGGTCCAGTGAGATGGTTTCCATCTCTTGGACAAACATGATAGAAGAGAAGAGATCCCTGTAGGTTGTCCTCTAACCTCCACGAGCCCACCATGGCATCCCCCAACACACAGAAAAGAGTTGTGTAATTTGTAATTATGTGCTTCATCTCTTCTTCACGTCTTTTGTCCATTGAATTCATGGGGACCCCAGCCATAGACTCTAAGGATGCGGAGGGAATTTTCCTGCAGTTTTCCTCTATCGTAATGTAATAAGAAGAATCACAAGGAAGAGGACAGACACAAAGCTGAAGGGGAGTATGAAGGGGGAGTGGATCTAGGAGGAGTTAGGGGGAGGACTTGAGGTGATTATGATCAAAATACCTTGTAAGAAATTTTTAAGGAATGAATAAAGATAGTTTCAGGTGTTTTTTTGTTTTAAAAACAAGTTCAGTGAAGAAGGGAACAATATAGGAAAGAGAAGATAGAAGACTGGGGGTGGCGGAAATCTCAGTGACAAAAAGAAAAGGGACAAGAAGAGTGACAGGGAACAGGAGAGCATGACATCATGGAACTCAAAGGAGACAAAAGTTGTAGGAAGTCGCATCAAAGGGGACAGGGGTTGGCTAGGCAGGAATGGTAGCCATTTTATTTGACTCCAAACTGTAATGAAGGCTGACAGCTGGGATGTAGCTCCGTGCTACAGCATTCCCTATCATGTGAGGGACCGGTTCAATCCCCAGCATCACATTAATAACAATTAATAATAACAGATATGTGGTGGTTTGAATAAGAGTAGCCCCCAGAGGCTTATATTTGAATGCTTGGGGAATGGCACTATTTTGAAGGATTAGGAGGTGTGGCCTTGTTGGAGTAGGTAAGTGTGTCACTGGGGAAAGGGAAGCCTTTGGGGTTTTAGAAGCCCAAGCCAGGCCTAGTGTTTCTCTCTTTCTGGGGCCTACAGATCCAGATGTAGGACTCTCAGCTCTTTCTCCAGTACCGTGTCTGCCTGCATGCCACCATACTTCTTGCTATGAGGACAATGAACTAAACCTCTGAAACTGTAAACAAACCCCAATTAAATGTTTTCCTTTGTAAGAGGTGCCGTGGTCATGGTGTCTCTTCACAGCAATAGAACATTGACTAAGACAAGCTACATCTGTAATCCTAGTAGCAATGGAGGGGAAAGCTCAAAGCGATCAGCAAGAGCAACTGGGGCAGAAGGAAGCAGGCTAGTGGCTTGCTGCTCTTCACCCAACACATCACTACAAACTTTCAAGCTTAGAACAGCACACGCTGGATGTCCTACAGTTCTGTAGTTCGGAAACCCAGCACCTGCTTTGGTCCCTCCAGGCTCGCACCTAGGCAGTCCATGGAAGCATCCTGTCTACCCAGCTGTTCACTGAATTCTGTTCCATGTGGTTGATGGGCACAGATCCCTATCTCCTTGCTGACTGCCATCCAGAGGTTGTTTTGAGCATCTAGAAGCTACATGCAAACTCTAGCTCCTTCATGGCCTGGAGTGGCACATGAGCTGTTTTGGTTTTTCAGTGCTGGGATCAAACCCATTGTTTCACACATGAAAGGCATTCTACCACTAAGCTTTATCCTGAGCCCAGGTCCAGTCTTTTCTGATTCACTTCTGTTATTGCCTTTATCTGGTTTTTTTAAGGGTTCAATTGATCATGATGAACTAGTCAAATAATTCAACACAATCTCCCTGTGTTAAATTCTGATGATTAATTGCCTCAATTCCACCTGCAAATGCCTTCACAGTAGTATCCATACTAGTGTTTGACTGAGACACTAGGAAACAGGAATCTTAGAGCTGATGCCCTCTAAGACTCCCACCATGAATAGTAAAAAATAATAATAATAATAATAAAAATATAAGGTGTAGTCAGAAGTTTTTCTGTGTCCCGCCCAGTCCACAGCTGCTCAGACAAATACACAGAGGCTTTTATTAATTAAAACTGCTCAGCCAAGCCGGGCGGTGGTGGCGCACGCCTTTAATCCCAGCACTCGGGAGGCAGAGGCAGGCGGATCTCTGTGAGTTCGAGGCCAGCCTGGGCTACCAAGTGAGTTCCAGGAAAGGCACAAAGCTACACAGAGAAACCCTGTCTCGAAAAACCAAAAAAAATAAATAAATAAAAAATAAATAAATAAAACTGCTCAGCCATTAGCTCAGGCTTACTACTGACTAGCTCTTACACTTAAACTCAGCCCATTTCTGGTCATCTATATGTCGCCACATTTTCTATGGCTTTACCTGTGTGCCATTACATGCTGCTCCCTGGATGGCAGGCTGGTGTCTCCTGACTCAGCCTTCCTCTTCCTAGAATTCTCCTTGTCTGCTTATCCCACCTATATTTCCTGCCTGGCTACTGGCCAATCAGTGTTTTATTAAACCAGTGTACAAAAGCATTATCCCACAGCAATAAGGTATACCAAGTCTTTTTTCTTTTTTTTTTTCCCCCCGAGACAGGGTTTCTCTGTGTAGTTTTTGGTGCCTGTCCTGGATCTTGCTCTGTGTAGACCAGGCTGGCCTCAAACTCACAGAGATCCACCTGGTTCTCCCTCCCGAGTGCTGGGATTAAAGGTGTGTGCCACTGCCGCCTGGCAGGGTATACCAATTCTTTCAAGAAACAGTCTTAAATGTTCAAGAAACACCCAGAAGGTGTGTTATCAAGGAAGAGTTATCTGTTGGTTGTTGTACATACAAAATGGGAAAGACTTAGGGGCTATGTGCACACTCAGAAGGGAAATCCAATAAAGGAGAAACAGATTGAAAATGGGAGGAGTGAAAAATGATTTGGTCACCTCTGCAGCGATAAACAGAAGTGAGACCCAGACCCCAAGTAGTAGCAACCAAGCTTCTTCTCTTACAAGAAGAAAGGAAGATGTCAGTGGGAGCGTGCAAAAAAAAGTAGCGGAGACAAATTTGAGTGGACACTGCCTTTCAATAGATGCCATTCTTTCTGGGGCAGGACCTCCGAGTGCTGGCCCTGGAAGAGTATCGTCAGCAATGCCAGAGAACTCACTCAAGACTTGGTCCACGGCACCATCCCAGATCTGCTGAGTGTAGTAAAGCCCAGCACTGTGTTTAACAGAACTGTCCTCTGGGTGATTTTCACACCTGCCACGGTGTCAGGATCACTCTTAGGGAAAACACCAGATCATTGGCTGAGACTGTAGATGACAGGTAGATGATGTGAGGAGAATGGGAAGGTTTGAAAGAACTGTAGGAAGGAAGAGATTGTTTGGGAGCCAGTGGAAGGACACCTTAAGCAGGCTGTATCCAGATCCCCCCAGGAACTCCACTCCAGCTCTGGATACTACAAGCATGGCATGGGGTGGGGGGCACTTTTGACAAAAACCAGAGGTGCATAATTGAGCATAGTGGTGATTACTCAGCTATACTCAGCTATAAACAGAAGAACAGAAATGGCTGGTGACGGGCTGGAGAGATGGCTCAGAGGTTAAGAGCACTGGCTGTTCTTCCAGAGATTCTGAGTTCAATTCCCAGCAACCGCATGGTGGCTCATAACCATCCGTAATGAGATCTGGTGCCCTCTTCTGGCCTGTAAACATACATGTAGGCAGAACACTATATATAATAAATAAATAAATCTTTAAAAAAAAAAGAAAGAAAGAAAGAAAGAAAGAAATGGCTGGTGACAGGTGGCATCATGACAAGGGGAAGAACACAGATTTTAGAGTCGACAGGTTCGTTTCCCAGCTCTGCTACTTCTAGCTCAGGGAAAAATCAAACTTTATTTAAGCTCTCTAACTCCATTCCCTCAGGATAGATAGAGGTGTGGTAGCCCCACCCATGTGAAACAATGCTTGCCACGGACTCTGATACTCCAGCATAAACTATTTATTCTATTGTAATAATAAATGGTCCACTACTATTATTAACCCGTATTTCTCCAATTCTGCTAGGGTAGGCTTCACAAGTCCTCTTACACAGGTACCCAAGTTGACAGAGGTACTAAAGATGAAGCGTGCCTTCTGCTTGTGTCCGTAGGAGAGAGCAAGGTGAATGCACTTACAAAGCTTCTGCATGGTGCATGTTCGTCATAGTCAGCTGTGCTCCACAGTCCAACTCAAGTGACAGGGGCCAGATTCAAAGCTGGCAAACCAAGACAAGGGGAAAAAATGATACGGACAAAGAGCATATTCCATTATGTAATACATAATACAATGGCCCTGAATAATTCCAAATGAGATATGCTAGGCTGTTGGGGATGGAGATATAATTAAAAGGCAAGAGTCAAGGGACATTCTGAAGCCAACCATCCCTGACAAAGATGAAAGAGGCTTTTGCAAACTCTGGACTTTTAATTACCTTTGCAATGTCCACACATCTGTTATCTCTACTTACAATGGTCACTTTTCATTTGCCAGGACCGCCATGACAAAGTACCTCATACTGGGCAACTTCAACCACAGAAGAACTATCTCATAGACCTGGAGGCTAAAAGTCTGAGAAGACAAATAGTCTGGCTCCTCTGAAGGGCCTGGGAAAAGGTGCCCTCTGGGCATCACTTCTAGGCCTCTTCACCTTCCCGTGACATTCTTCTTGTGCACATATGTGTCCCAAACATTAACTTTATACACAAGTACCAATAATATGATGTTAGGACCCACCCTGCTTCAGTATGACTACATCTAATTGCATTGGCAACGACTCTGTTTCCACATGAGGTCACATGGGGAAATAGATACAGGGACACTTTAGTTAGCTTGTCATAATGGCAAATACTCAAGTAATTGGATTAGTTTTCCTTCATTATAACAAAATTCCTGATACCAAAAAAAAAAAAATGATAAGGGGGAAGATCTATTTGGGCTCACTGTTTCAGAGGTCTCAATCCAAGATTAGCCGGTTCCATTGCTTTGGACTTGATTTGAAACAGAATATCACAGTGGTAGGAGAGTATGGCAGAAGAGGCTGTTCACCTCATGGCAGCCAGGAAGCAAAGAAAGGGAATGAGTTAGTAACCAAGGATATGCTATACCTTCCAGGGCAAGACTTGGGTGAAGCACTTCTCCCACTAGGCTGGATCTCCTGGAGTCTCTGCCACTTCCTGATGATGCCATCAGAGTATGAATTCATCAGTGGATTGATCCCCTGATAAAGCCCTCATGATCCAATCACCTTCCAAAGGTTTCACTTCTGAATACTGCCACAATGGGGACCACCAGCCTCTGGTGATCCAGAGTGTAACACAAACCAGTTTCTGAAGAGAAAAGCATTGTTTTGACTCACAGTTTAGAGGTTTCAGTTCGTAATCAGTTAGGCCTGCAGAAAGGTGGTTTATCATTTTGTGAGCATGTGGTCCAAACATAAAAAACAGAGGAAGAAGGGGTGCTGTGGGCTGGAGGGATGGCTTAGTAAATGCTTGAGGGAGTGAGTTGGGATCCCCATACCCACATAAAAAGCCAGGCATACCTGTGCACACCTCTAATCCCAGCATTTGAGAGGCAGAGACAGGAGGGTCTGGGGCTCAATGTCCAGGCAATCTGCACAACTGATGAGCTCCAAATTCAGTGAGAGACTCGGTCTCAAAAAAATAAAGTGGACAGCCAGGTGGTAGTGGCACACTTGGCCAGAACTTGGGAGGCAGAGGCAGGTGGATCTCTGTGAGTTCCATGACAGCCTGGTCTACAAATCGAGTTCCAGGACAGCCAGGACTGTTATATAGAGAAACCCTGTCTCCAAAAATCAAAAAATAAAAGATAAATAAATAAGTGGAAGATCGGCAAAATGATTGAGTGTGTAAAAGATGGGTTAAAAAAAATGACCAGCTTCATTGCCCCACGTGATGGAAGGAGAAAGTCAACTCTCAAAGCTGTCCTCTGACCTCCACACACTCACCATGGCACCCATGCAAACACACATATGAGTAAACAAATAAATGTAAAAACATTGTTTAAACAAGTTGGAGAGGAAAACACTCAACATCCAACATGGACCTCCACCCACCACATGTATGTGCATGCATACAATCCACACATATAAACACACACCTGAACACACACACTCCCACAGAAGATGCTGGAAGTCTATAACCTCCTTCAATGGTACTCCCCTTATGACCTAAGGTCCTTTTTATGGTCCTAAGGACCAAAAGTGAAGCCTCCACTATTGAAAGTTCTAATACTTCTCAATAACACCACCACCCTGGGAACCAAGGTTTTAGTATATGTGCCTTTGGGGGATATTTAAGATACAACCCACAGAGTCAACAATAAAAAAAACTTTAATATGTACTGCTTGTTTTTAGGAATAATCAAAGAATTATAAAGTAGCAGGGAACTCAGGATTACAGCAACCTTTCTTAGAAAAGGAACTCCAAATGTACTGGCTGGCTAATTTTTGTCAACTCAATACATACTGGAGTCATGTAGGAAGAGGGAACCTCAGCTGAGAAAATTTCTTCAACAGATTAGCCTGGAGCCAAGACTGTGGGGTACATTTTTGATTAGTGATTGATGGGAGACCACCCAGCACCCACCATTTTGGGTGACGTCATCCATGGGAAGGTGGTCCTGAAAGTTATAAGAAAAGTGTAGCTGAACATGAGACTAGAGGGTAAGCCAGTTAGAGGCACTCTTCCGTGGCCTCTGCTTCAGGTCCTGCCTCTGGGTTCCTGCCCCGACTTTCCTTCATGATGGACAATAAACCATAAACTGATATATGCCCCTTTCTCCCCAAGTTGCTCTTGGTCGTGGTGTTCATCACAGCGTTAGAAAGGAAACTAGACACCAAGTAAATGAGTTTTAATAGCTAACAAAGGAGAAACTGTGAAGTATGCCCACATTATCCTGGGCACTAGTGCCCTTGGCCACTGATCAGAACTGCACAGCCTTCTACAGAGAAAACCATACCGGACGGATTTCTGATCATGTTGAATTCATCATCCAACCTGAATATTAATAACTTACCCAAGCTCCTTCACACAGAGCCCAAAGAGATTTAACGCCGTGTGTTCCCATTAAACTTGAAAGGAACGTAGCTGGCTGTCCATCATGAGGAGGCTGGTACAGAGGACCGCAGCTCACTGAGTGGTACCCAGCCAGGTCTCACTGCAGGCAGGCAGTTACAAAAGGCTCCAGCAGCCAGCATGGAAGGAGGCACCTCTTCCTTGGAACCCATGACTGACTCTACTAGAACTCCACCCACTTTCAGCACCTGTCTCTCCCGACCTTTCTTATTTTAATAAAAGTGGCATTCTCTCCAGGCCCCCCGCCCCCCAGAAAAGAGCAACATCTTGCCTGCTCTTCCCTGTGTCAACTCCCTTGCTCCCTAGAAAGGTTACTCCTTTCACAGTCAGACAATGTTAGGTATCAGCTGACACCTCCTGCCCTTTCCTAAGGTGAATTCTCATTGTTCCTGCAGATATGATGAGCCTTTGCTGTGGCTCTTTCTCTGTCTCTCTCCCATCCTCTTAATTCTTTTCATTTGCTTTTAAAGCCTGCCCTTCTCTATCTACTACCCACCCCCTGCCTTTTCCCAGCCTTCTCATACTTACTCATCTCATACCTATAAAGGCCCAGCTCCGCTATTCAGTGGGAGGGAGGGGGAGCGTGCTATGAACGGCTCTTTATTCCCATTAAAGGTAATCACTCTCTGCCTCAAAGCAGAAGGCAAATGCAAATACCCTCCCTGCCTCCCCGCACTCAGACTTTTCTCAGCATCACAGGGATGCCATGGTTCTGCCGTGGCAGCTGCAGAATTCCGTAAGAGTTCTCTGTTAGAGGTCAACTCAGCAATGACCACACCTCTTCGTCAAGTTCCTCGCAGCAGAGCTAAACACTTGATTCTGACATAGTCCCAAGTATGCCATGACCTAGAACAATGCCAAGAGTGCTTGGGGCTAGGGAGATGCTCAGTGGTTGAAGATATTGGCGGCTGCTCTTCCTGAGGACCGTAGTTCAATTCCCAGCACTCTCATGGCAGTTTACAACAGTCTGTAACTCCAGTCCCAGGCTATCTGACACTTTCTTCTGGCCTGCTCAGGCACTGCATGCATGTGGTACATACACATACATGTAGACAAAATATCCATACAAATAAAATACAATAATTTTTTTTTTTTTCTGAGACAGGGCTTCTTTGTGTAGCTGTTTGGAGCCTTTCCTGGAACTCACTCTGTAGCCCAGGCTGGCATCAAACTCACAGAGATCCGCCTGCCTCCCGAGTGCTGGGATTAAAGGCGTGCACCACCACCACCTGGCTCCAATAATAATTTTTAATAAAAAAAAAAAAGCACCTTGAATGTCCCCTCAGACTATGTCAGGTTGTAGACACAGCAACACCTAGAAGGAACGCCTGTATTCAAAGATGAGAGGCTGGTCTGACATGGATTAAACATCAGATTGCGGGCTTTGGTGAGAGGTGAGCCTAGGCCAGTCCTGTGGTGGTTTGAATGAGAACACCCCACCCACCCTATGGACTCAGATGTTTGAATATTTGGTCCATAGTTGGTGGTGAGTAAGTTTAGGTGTGGCCTTGCTGGAGGAAGTATGTCACTGGGGCCAGACTTTCAGGCTTCAAAGCCATGCACCATTCCCAATTTCCTCTCTCTGCTTCCTGCCTGCAGTTGGAGATGCGAGCTCTCAGCTGTTCCTACCATGACCTTCCTCAATTTCCTGCAATGATGGGATGTTACCCCTCCGAAACTGTAAGTCCAAGCAAGCTCTTTCTTCTATAAGTTGCCCTGGGCATGGCATTTTATCACAGCAACGTAATATAAGTCTCCTTCTATGATATAGAGACCTCCTCTGAATCCACTGCCAGGAAATTCCTGCAGCAAGCCTTGCAGGTCTATCTTCCGACATATCTGTGCTTTGGTATTTTCTCATTCCCTTTGCTCAGTATTATCAATGATCTGAAGCCCCAAGCAGACATTATCATTTCAGCATCCTGTAGCACAAGGCACCCAAAACTATACTACTATCCCCCATCCACCCAGCGTACAAGTACCTGCCTCCTACCTTCCTACACAACAGCTCTCCTGTTCAGTACTTCCAATGGACTTCCTTCTCCATTCTTTTAGATCAGAGTAGCAATGCCCTGAAATAAGATTGGAAGGCAATAGGACAGGTAACTTGCACAGTTATTCTGAACAAGGCCACAAACCCAGTAGCCTCGCTTTTCTCACTTCTACCGCACCACCTTAGAAGGAAGCCCAGCATGGTGGTATAATCCAGGCCTTTAGGAGACTTAGCTGGAGGATCAGGAGTTCAAAGCCAGCCACAGCTACATAGTTAAGTTTGATACTAGTCTGTTCTCAAAAAATAAAGTACAATGTAAGGGTTTGATGAGGCAGTATAAAGAATATTAACTCTCTCTGACTTCTGGATTCAGCTGCTCCCCCACAGCACAATGACCTTTGGCTTTTGGCCCTTATAATAATGTTGAACCTCAGCGCTAGGAATGTAACTCAGTGGTGGAGCATTTAGTGCCTACGGTGAATGAGACATCATCCCCAGTAGCACTACACCTAAATGGAATTCCATACGCTTTC
The DNA here is from genome assembly GCA_902168425.1 of Peromyscus attwateri. Taxonomy (NCBI): domain Eukaryota; kingdom Metazoa; phylum Chordata; class Mammalia; order Rodentia; family Cricetidae; genus Peromyscus; species Peromyscus attwateri. The sequence goes on along the minus strand of CABHPP010147640.1, from coordinate 6,567 downwards.
TTAAGATGTCTTAAAATTGTTAGGCATGGCAGTACATGCCTTTAATACCAGCACACAGAAGGCAAAGGCAGGCAGAGAGTCTTTGAGTTTGAGGCTGGCCTGGTTTACATAGTAAGTTTCAGACCAGCTAGAATTACATAGCAAGACCCTGTCTCAAAAAAAAACAACAACAAAAAAAAAAAAACCACATTCTCCCTAAAATTATTTCAACATTTTACTAAATCTGTGATAATCATTTTATCTCAATAGATGTTGCTTTAGATCAATATATCTTAAAATATTACATAGGCACAATTTAACTTATTTCCATTTAATAAGGTATATATTAATTTATTTATGCATAAAAGTATTTTTGTTGTTGAAATAAATTCCAAAGTAGCCTCATATAACATGCCATTTAAACCCAGAATTTATATCAAAATATGTATCAAGTCAACCCGCCATTCAGCCAGTAAGCCTAGGCAAAAACTACCTTCATTGGCTAAACCTCAGGGTGCATATATTTTATATTAAAATATTAATTGTATTTTACCTAAAGTATAAATGGCTTACTTTAATATTTGAATGCTGTATTTCTAATAAACAAGAAGAGAGAGTTCAAGCTGGTATTTGCAAATGATTCCCTGTAAACGCACACTGTGAAGTGGATAGAATTTACTTGCATTTAAGCAAGAGGAAGCAAGTATAACAACCCAGATTTTCCTCTTTCTGACCAGAAATGCTCTGGGTTTGACAGATCACTCACACCAACTGGATAGAGGCCTAGTTACAGTGAATTTTCAGAGCCTCAACATATCCTAACCAGCTACGTTTAAACATCTGTGCCCCCTACACTTCCTTTCTCCAACAGGTGGTCCATTACATGAATATATTAAAGCATCATTAAGAGTAAAAATCGCCAAGTTTACAAAGATCACCATGGCAGCTAATGGTGCTCAGCTGCGTGGTAATTCCACCATTGCAGAATTGCAAGGCACTTGTTTAAAATGCGCTTAGAGGAGCTCACGTTGCTCCCTTTTAAAAGGGTAAAAATATTCAGCTACCACCCTGTATATTTTTCAGTAGAAAGTGGAATCAGCTGCTGCTGCCTTTGATGCTGTCCGCCCAGAACACCTTTACAAACAACCTACCCAGGCGCCTTCCGAGGCAGCGGCCTCCTTTCAGAGGCTCAACAAATGTTTTCCACGCATCCTATCGCCGAAATGATCAACTGTTCCCTCCAATCTAAAGTCTAAATGTGATCCCATCACTCCCACTGAAAACTCTTCATTAGCTCCCCAGAGAGTTTGGGATTAAATCCAAACCCCTCGGAGGCATACACAGCACCGCACCACCTAAATGCTCTTTTTATAGAAAACATCCTTTTTCATACTTCCCTACCTTAGTCAGGCATTTCTTCCTGCCAGGATGTTCCCCTCTTACCCATGTCACTAACGCCTTCATTTCCTTCTAATTATGAAGTTCGATCATGTAAAAACCTCTTGGACCAAAATGGCTTTCCTTCCTCCAGTGCGTCCCTCTAATCTCCCACATGCTTCCTTTTCTACAGCTTCACTCACAAAACCACGATAATTCTTGTCTTCCCTAAAGATAGCTGCAATGTGATGGAAGTGGCTCCCCCTCCTACCTTTCCTGCACCTCCACTTAATTATACAGCTACCTGGGAGCCAGCAGTCCCAGAATCCTCAGCTCTCACTGCCTAGCCAGCTCTGGCTCTGCTCCTTGTGTGGCTTTTAGGTAGGAGGATCAGCATCAACACGGGGCATACTGGTCTCCTAGAGGAGGAGAGACGTGAGTCCTAGCACTTCTAGCAGTGTTCCTCCATGGTCTCTTTCTCTGCCTCCAGGTTCTCACCTTGGGTCCCTGCCCTGACTTCCCTCTGTGATGGACTGTGATATGGAGTTCTAAGCCAGAAAAACCCGAAACTGGTTTGGTCACTATTTTATCACAGCGACAAAGGGGGAAAGCAGCACAGAAACTAATTGAGTGTTGGTAAGACCATTAGAGTAGGGCTCCCATAATAGAATTACAATCAATGCCTTGAAAAACGGAAAAGAAACCAGAGCTCTCTTGGCTGGTTGAAGAGTCACCACAGTGGCCATCAGCAAACCAGGAAAGGGCTAGCTCCCACCAGACGCCAAATACGCTGGCGTCTTGATCTTGAGCTTCCCAAGGTCCAGAACTGGAAAAGCAAGTTTTGTTGTTTATAAACTCCCGAGTCTGTGGCCCTTGTGTTACAGCTGCATGGCACAATGCCCAGTGTGCCATGAGTGCTGGAGACTGAATCTAGGACCCTCATGCTTGTGCAGCACAGGTTTTACAAACCAAACCATCTCCCCAGGCCTGGCCTTTCTTTCTCTTGACCTAAATTCCACACAGAAAGAAAACGTGGGATTTGTCCTTCTGAATTTGGCATCACTCACTCAACCTAAGGATTCCCACCTCTTCCAATCATGCCAAGACTCTTCACACTAGCCAAAGACATTGTGAATGCCATTTACATTATTGTTATAGCATATTGTTTAGAGAACAATAAACAAAAATAGGTCTGAACGTATTTAGCATAGATGCAAGTTTTTTTTCTGAACATTTTTCATCTGTGGCTACTCAAACCAGAGGATGTGGGCCCACACACGTGCAGATGCCACAGACATGGGGACCCCAAAGATATTCAGAGTTCACTCCACATTCTTGCATCCCAGTTAGGATATTGCAGGATCTAATGGACAGAGCCTTCCCCCTTCCCTTTCTTCCTTCTCCAGCACCTACTCTTACTCTTGCCCATCAGTAGCAGGCTTAGGACATAATCTGCCATGCTCCCTGCCTGCCCAAGCCTTATCAAACCTGACAGCCAAGTACTTTTGCCAAGTTTTTTTCTTTACAAACAATTGCTTTTGATCCACTTTATTTACTGTAATCTCAGCTGTTATCAACGCCTACTCCTGCCCAACACACCCACACATCACTATGCAAATCCACAACAGAAACACACTGACAAAGCCTAGAAAGGACGGGAAAATGGTAACAAAGGGAGGCTGCTGGAAAGGAGGCATTCTGAAAACATCCAGAACAAGGCTTCACTCCACACAGAAACACAGACAACTAACACTGGTCCTCTGTCCCTTGGGGAGCAAGTTACTGTCTTTGTTCAAGAATCCTTTGCTTAGCCGGCAGCAGTGGTGCACATCTTTAATCCCAGCACTCTAGAGGCAAAAGCAGGTGGAGCTCTGAGTTCAAGGTCAGCCTGGTCTACAGAGTGAGTTCCAGGACAGCCAGGGCTACACAGAGAAACCCTGACTCAAAAAAAAAAAAAAAAAACCAAACAAACAAACAAACAAAAAGAATCCTTCACTTGCAAGAGGGTAGTTGCACATGCCTTTCATCCCAGCACTCAGGGGCAGAGGCAGACAGATCTCTCTGGGTTCAAGGTCAGCCTGGTCTACAGAGGGAGTTCCAGGCCAGCAAAGACTACATAGAGAGACCCTGTCTCAAAAAAAAGAAAAAAGAAGAATCCTTCACTGTAAAGAGCTCCCAACTGCAGAATGTCTTTCTCGTTGCACAAGGGTAAAGGGAGAAGGAATGATAATAGATATGCATCCTACATGTTATCTTATTTAACCTTATATCAACTGAGTGGTCTTCAGTCTAGCTCCTTCTTTTCCCTTTCTCTTAGCCTCTCTGGCAAATCTACACCTATCACTCTGTTTTCTGAGCTGCTCTGAGTTTCCTGAGCCTGGCAGTTGTCCCTGAAACTTGAAATAATGATTCTTCTGCCTGCATACCATCACCACCTCTCTCTTCTAGCTAACATCTGCTCATCTTTCAGGATTCATCACAGAAGTCTTCATCCTGAAAACTCTCCACAGCTTCTCCTCTCTCCTGAGACTGAGGCAGCTGCCCGCCCTCCAGGGTCCCATAGGACCAGCTCTTAACCCCTGTTGATGACACTATATTAATACGTTTTCTCATTGGTCACTTGACAAAAGCAACTTAAGGAGGAAAATATTTATTTTGTCTCAGGGATTAAGGAAGACTCAGTCCATTGTGGCAAGGATAGAAGCATGAGGCAGGTAGCCATATTTTATCCAGTCAGGAAGGAGAAAGAGGTGAATACTGTTGCTCAGTATTCATTTATTTCTCCGTGTATTCAGTCCCATTCAGAAATCCAGCCCATAGGATTCAGAGTGTGTCTTCTCTCCTCAGTTAAACCTTTCTGGGAATACCCTCATAGACACACCCACAAGTGTGTTTCCACGGTGACCCTACATCTATCCTACCAGTCAATTTAACAATGAAAAGTAACCATCAAAGGTGCCAAGTAGAGGCTTAAATTAAAACATGTGCTTATTTTACTCCTTTCTCTACTAAGCTGAGAGGTCCCTAAGAACCTGGACCACTAACATAGCCAGAGCCTCACTTATGATTCTATGTTTGGGGCATGAGGAAGCTAACGCAGTGGAGTTAAGAAATGTGTCCCGGGCTGGAGAGATGGCTCAGTGGTTAAGAGCACCGACTGCTCTTCCAGAGGTCCTGAGTTCAATTCCCAGCAACCACATGGTGGCTCACAACCACTTGTAATGAGATCTGGTGCCCTCTTCTGGCCTGCAGGGACACATGTAGGCAGAATACTGTATACATAATAAATAAATAAATCTTTAAAAAAAAAATAAAAAATAAAAAAATTAAAAAAAAAAAAGAAATGTGTCCCAAGACATGGGGCTTAAGAACAGAGCACCTGGATTTGAGCCCAGACCCTTCCAACTCCACTATCTACACTGTAAGTAAAGCTTCGATCAGTGTCTAAGGTATTGCATTAACGGATGTGGGGGACCTGCCCCCATTTTACCCTGGGTACTCTTGAGGAGAGAGGGATAAGAAATTATTAGGTAGAAAGAGAAACCTAGCGGACGAGAAGAAAGACAGAAACACGGGATAGCTTCAGAGGGCCTGGGTCAAAATCCACCAGCCCAGAACTTTATTCAAAAAGACTTTTTATAATAGCAATGCCAAAGGACGAGGCAAAAGACCTCCCCCTTGCTAGATACAGCCAAGTGCAGACCCTTCCAAACACCTGGTAACCACACCTGTGGTCAAATCATCCCCTTATGCAATCCGGCTGGGTAAAGCAAGCTCAGATTCTCTAACCTTGAGTAATTTGGGTCTCCACACAGGGGCCTCTTCAGAATGTCCCATTGGAGTCATCTTTTCTTGTTTTATCATAACCATCAGAATTTCCCCTCCTTAGCCACTGAAAAGCCCTCTAGCTTAGATGTATACACATAACTCAAAGACTGAGCCTACATAATGAAGTTGGGGACAAAAGGCATGCAGAGCTGGATCGATGGCTCAGCAGTTAATCGCATTTATTGTTCTTGCAGAGGATCTGAGTTCAGTTCCCAGAAATCACTCGGTGGCTCACAACCATCTGTCACTCCAGTTCCAGGGGATCAGATACCTTCTTCTGACTTCTGTGAGCACCAGACACACCCATGGTGCACATGCATGTATATAGGCAAAACTCTCATACACATTGTGATGGTTTGAAAGAAAATGGCCCCCAAAAGGAGTAACACTATTAGGAGGTGTGCCTTTGTTGGAATAGGTGTGGTCTTGTTGGAGGAAGTGTGTCACTATGGAGGTAGCCTTTGAGGTCTCATGTATGCTCAAGCCGTACTCAGTGAGAGAGTTCACTTCCTGTTGTCTTCGCAAGATATAGAACTCTCAGCTACCTCTCCACCACCATGTCTGCCTGCAAACTGCCGTGTCCCACCATGATGATAATGGACTGAACCTCTGAACTGTAAACCACCCACTTAAATGCTTTTCTTTATAAGAGTTGTCGTTTTCATGGTGCCTCTTCATAGAAATGAAACCCTAAAGACACACATAATACAAAATAAAACTTAAAAAGAAAAGGACAACATTTTGCTTTTGAATAGTTTGCCTCCCCTATTTAAACCATTTTCATATTATCTCTTAGAGTCCTGTTTGTTTTCTAAGGAGAGACAGAAAGGGTATGGCTCTGGATGGGAGGGAGGTGGGTAAAAACTGGGAAGAGTTGGAAGGGGGACTGTAATCAGAAGATACTGTAAAAAAAAATCTATTTCAATTTTAAAAAACTTGTTTGGGAAACAAAACAAAAATAATACACCCTGAGTAATGGAAGCCCACCCCACCCCCCAAAGTAAACTATGTTTTGAAGTTTGATGTCAAATAACAGGGCAGGAACTTTCCTGAAAACCTCAGGTTTTTTTTTCTGATATCGAGTAACAGCCAAATCTAAGATCTGATTTAGCACCTACCTCTTTATTCTGTGCCTGGAGCTCTCCAGGGCCTTTGGGTACCTATAAAAGCCCCAGTTACACTTCCAAATGACAGTGTTTTCATTAGGACCAGAAGAGCATCAAGTTTGAAGTTCTTATGCCGTCTGCCAGAAATCAGCCATGCTCCAGCAGATGGAGCCCAAGTCATCCTTGCATTACACTTATGTTTAGGTCTACTGCTTTATAACAGACACTCCGCAGTTAAATAATTAGGCTAACAGATTTTAATTACATCACAGTTTCC
>CABHPP010147639.1:27119-42592 GCA_902168425.1 Peromyscus attwateri | reverse complement strand
CCAGAGGTGGTGTGCACAGGAGGGGTCCCAGAGGTGGTGTGCACAGGAGCAGTTCCAGAGGAGGTGTGCACAGGAGTGGTTCCAGAGGAGGTGTGCAGGGAGCGTTTCCAGGGAAGGTGTGCACAGGAGTCGCTCTGAATTTGCAACGTGAAAGACTGAAGATGGACTCAGTACTCCCCTGACCTGGGGTGAGAGAAATGGTGCTGTGTTTCTGGAGCGCTGAGGAACCCATACGTGTCTTCTGCCCATTGCCCCCCACCCCCCTCTCTCTTGGCCCAGTGCTTCCCATTGTCTTTTATGTGCCTCACAGATTCCTTTTTTAGAGCTGGAGTACATTAAAACAGTTCGTTCACAGGACTTTACCCCCTAACACATTATGCTTTAAAGCAGTATTTAAAATCAGCCTCCCCCAACCCCTGCCCCAACCACTGGCGAGAGAAAAGTAAATAACTGAAAAAGCACTGTTTTCATGGCCTTTCATTATCTAGTCAAGTGCTAATCAGAATTGATTTACTGTGTTCCAGAGGCTCAAAGCAACTCTACTTCCACCACCACACATAGAGGTAAAACTCCTTCCCCGTGGAGGGCTCCTTCCCGGTGGAGGACGACAGTCATGCATGCAGGGACAAAAAGAAAACAATACAAGGAAACAGTGCTTGCTTATAGGTATGCAACCTGCCAAAGTCAGTGTACATAAAAATTATCATACAATTTAAAATAATGATAATAGCAACTATTATTATTGTTGTTGTTGTTGTGTGCCCGTGATAGACGCATATGAACACACAGGCACCAAGATGTGCGAATGGAGATCAGAGAACAACTATGGGACACTGATTCTTTCCATCCTTCCATCTTTACACGGGTCCTGGGTATCACACTCCGGTCTTGTGTGGCAAGCTCTTCACCTGCTGAACTGAGCTGCCCCTCCAGCTCCTGGTATAATTTTTTTTAAAAGGAAATCTTTATAATCTGCGCTGTGTAGTCCTAATTCTCAGAGGTGTGAGTATTAACCAATAGTGAGTCACTTCACATCAAGAACAATAGTTTGTAAAGGAAGTCGCTGTCCATTATTTCAGGTGAGCATCTGAAATCCACATGACCTGAGAGGTCATCAGATCCCCATGGGAACTCCAGAGTTCAGAAAGACGAGTTGATATGGCCAAAGCTGTCCCACTAATGAAACTGGGGTCTTCTGTTTGGGGCTTCAGACTTAAGAGTTTAATATTCCATCACTGTGAGTTTTTGAGTGACAGTTTTTAAAACTGCATTTTATGGAGGTTAATGGTGTGAGTCTGCCTTGAGTGACTTAACATTTTGACTCATGGTTTGGGCATTGTGTTATCCAGCGCTCACCATTTATTTAATTTGAATTTTATTTATGTGTGTGTGTGTGTGTGTGTGTGTGTGTGTGTGTGTCCATGCACACGTGTGCACGCATGCTAGAACAGGCATGTCAAGGTGCATGTATAGAGGCCAGAGACAAACTTTTAGGAGTTGGTGCTCCTCTGTCCATCGCGGTGATCAAACTCAGTTTGTCAACTAAGGTGGCAAGCGCATTACCCACTACACCACCTCACTGTCCATCCACAAGTTCTTTGAACAACATTAACGTAATTATAAGATATTGATTAGACAAGTATCAGAGGACTGGATTGAAGAACGACAGGCAGCTGATAGCTGCTTCTCACACACACAGAGATGTTGAATGGCCACAATGATATTGATATGGCAGTGTCTGCCAATGGTATTTGCCAAGGATGACTTATGTTCTTGGTATTATTAATTTTATTTAATCTATCTTTATCAAGAGCCTCTAAAACTTAAACCTCATCATTATAGACATGTGAATGGTTCTCCGAAGTGCAAAACCCAACCACAAAAGTCAGGGGTGTGCTAAGCGGACTGCTAAGAGTGAACTTCCTGCTACAGGCATAAAGAGATAATGAATGTAGAGAGTTTAAAACAGCAGTAAAATCGCTAAGGTCAGTTCCAAACAATAGCAGATAAAATGTTCCTCCCTCAAGAGTGAACCATGCATGCACACATGGCTTCTCACAGTCCTTGAGTATACTACTGAAGTAAATTACTCTAGGGTCTACAGGAGTATATTAGGACCAAGTTGGGATAGAAGTCTTTCTTTGGAGTCTTCAAGTAGTCTGACAAATGAAGATTAGTTGTGGCCTAGCATTCAAAGTCATTCACACAAGTAGCCTGGGCTTGGTAATGATGCTGAAACAAACCACTCTGGCTACATTCGGGTGCATGTTCTCTACAGGGCCTGGGAGCCGTTGACCAAATAAGAGCTCTTTCTAGGTTCTCTGCCAAGGGTGTAGCTCCCACCTGCTCTAAAACAACAGGGAGTTCCATCCCCATTGCCCCTCAGGGAATTCCGTCCCCAAGGCCCCTCAGGGAATTCTATCCTCATTGCTCCTCAGGGAGTTCCATCCCCATTGCCCTCAGGGAGTTCCGTCCCCATTGCCCTCAGGGAATTCCGTCCCCATTGCTCCTCAGGGAATTCCAACCCCATCTTGAAAAAATTCCAACCCCTCTCTTAAAAAAAAATTAAAATTAAAAAAGAAAAGCCCAGGGCTAGGTATAAGTTATCTCTTTGGTTTGTTGGTCAATGAGGTCCCACAGAGGTCCCCCCGCCCCCGCCCCAACATTACAGGGCTGTTACCATGCTCTTGGTTACCTCCCAGAACCTGATGGTAAGACCTTATCATCACAAACACCACTGGCCTGAACCACAGGTCATAGAGAACTCAAGCTGGTACCAACCTGGAAGCTCCACCCCTCCAGCCTGAGAGTGTCGTGCTGGAAGCCCCTTTTTATGCTCTTGGAGAGAGAAGTCTTCAACAGTCTTATCCAGCTGTGAGACCTGGGAACTGCAGTAACAACTGGCTTGTCAAGATCGACTCATAGGCACACTAACGGCACCAGTATCATGGAAGTCACCAACCACATTGTGCCTGGATTCATAGCCTGCTCCACAAGATGAATGTAATTGGTATCAATTGGTAATGTTAATTGGACCGCAGACCCGTATGCCCTGGGGGAGAGCTCAGTAATGTCATTCTGCTACATAGACGCAGTAATAAGCTGCCCATTGAGTTCTAATCTTTATACCCATAGACCAGCACGCCTCTCAGCCATCACCAGAGAAGCTTCTTCTTGCAGTAGATGGTGATCGGTACAGAGATTCCACAAGCAGAGAGTGAGAGGCCATAGAAATGGAGCATCTCTACCATATCCCCTTCCCCAAGGCTCAGCTCATCATGGAAGATGGAGTGGAAAGAATGGAAGAGCCAGAGGGAGTGGAGAGATGTCTGAGGAGGAACAGTGCACAAGGCTTACACAAGACCAAGTTAGCCAAACTCCCAGCACGGATGAAGGAAGACTTTATGAAGGCCTACCCTTTCTGAAGAGATAGTGGACATTGATGGCTGCCGGGAGGAAGGGTGGGGAAAGGGGGGGGAGGGAGGGAGGATGGGGAGAGGGGGGAAGAAGAGGGGGGAGGGAGAGAGAGAATAACAAGAAGTGGAAATGAAATTGGGAAGAAAAAGTGGTGGGGGTAGGGAGGAGAGTTGGAGGGAAAGGAATGGGGATGATTTGATGCAAACACAATATATGCACATATAAATATTAAATACAAGATTTTTAAAAAGCCAGGTCTGTCAGCCAGAGGAGGCCGCAGACTTGCCCTTCCCTCAGGGTCTTAGTCGCTGCTTGTGTGCCACTGCATGCATGAGGCGGCTGCCTGCTCGAAGGCTCCATCGCTGAGAAATCGCCTTTGCCGAACCCACTTAGGGAAGCCGAGGAATACAGTTTCCAATTAGGTAGGCTCTGGGCTCAGTGTAATCTAAATTAACATGAGAGAAAGAAAAGCCCAGTTTTGGAGAACAGTGCCGTGAGCAGCACGCAGTCACAGACTGTTATAAATGTGCCTGATCCCTTAGCTAAAAAGATTGGACAGAACACAGCCCCAGAACAAGAGTCTGCCCCAGCTTCTAGAAATATGCAAATCAACAGATTAGCAAATATGTATTCTCCCAGACGTAATGAGATCGTGTTGCTCCGATAAGATCATTTGAATTTTATTTCAATATTGTTTCTCATGCCAAACAAAGGAAAGCTCATTTATTCTTCCTGGTGTAAGCACAGGACAAAGTATTAAAATACAGCAATTTGCTTAACATTTGGAAAGCCTGTATTTACATAACATGAGCATTATGCATGTAAACACTGACATTTCCTTGGAGACTTTTAACCCAAGGCCAACACTAATGAAAAAATATTTTTATATGGAGCAGCATTATATAAGAATCCAGGGACAAGCCCTCCTTTCTAGCGACTCTCAATCAAATACACAATGGTTGATAGAGACACCAAGAGACAGTGCTATTTGCGGTGACAGCCACAATTATCGTCATTAATGTCAGAGAAGCCATTAATTACTCAGCCTCGGCTGTCTGGTTTTATTTTATAACTAGGTGTTTAGCACTTCACTAATTGGCAGGAGCGGTAACTATAATGCCAGGTGCAGGTTGTCAGCATTTTCTCTGACTTCTCTTTCGTGTGCGCCATCCTACGGGGCATAAATGGAGCTGGAATTCTAATTATCTGCATATGCTGGTTCCCATGAGAATAAGAAACTCACTTCTTTCTGGTAAAGGGGGTTACTATCTACAAGACAGAACTGCAAGCCGGAGTGTTTTCTTCTGTGTGAAGTTGTGGGTGGAGGGGCTGGAGAGATGGCTCCGCGGTTAAAAGCACTTGTTACTCTTGAAAAAGGCCCAACTTTAGTTCCCAGCATGGTCATAGCCCCTCTCAAAGGGTTCTAGAGGATCTTACGCCCTCTTCTGGCCTCCACTGGCATCGCACGCACGTGGTGCCCAGGTAATACTTGTAGGCAAAATGTCATCTGCACACATAAAAAGAAATCTTTGAAAAGATTCAAAACAGAAAATGTTGATGGGCTACTGTTTGCATAAAGTGGAGGGCGCACCAAGACAAAAGCGTGGTCAGCCTTACTTACCAGATCACCTGTCGCTATGCCAAGTCCCAGCTGAGCACTGTAAAGAGTGGGCAGTGGGTGTGGTGCTTGGAATGAAAACTGTCTCCCACAGACTTGTGCCCTTGAACACTTGGTCCTCAGTTGGCAGTGCTGTTTGGGGAGGTTTACGTGGTCCAGCCGTGGAGGAAATACATCGCTGGGGGTGGGCTTGTGCTTTCTACTGCTTCCCATTCTCTCTGTGTGCCTCACCCCTGCAGTTGAGGATGTGAGCTCTCAGGATCCTGCTCCAGCCACTAGGCCTGAATATGAATCTGTCCTCATTGAGGGATGTCGTTTTCCCAGTGAGACAGTCTCGGGTTAAGTGTGTCTAATTGCTTCTGTACTCATGTGTTGAAACGGTTTCCCGGCCCATTACAGATCGGATGATCTTCCCCTAGACTCACGTTTGTATTTCATTGTCCTTCCTGGAGGACGGGGGAGTAGAGTTCATTTCAGAACCTAGTGAAATGGTCTCCAACGAACCAGGCGTTTAGCATCTGTCGGTGAGACACGGTGGCAAGGTTTCCTTAGCTGTGCTGCCACACTGGCCTTGTTGGAGTGGCGTGTGGCAAGCTCCTCGTGGCCTTAGGGAGTCTGCCCCTCCATCTGAGCTGTAAAGCGGATGTGAGGGCTAAAGTTATGTTGTAAGTTTTAATTACTGTGCTTAAGAGATCTATAAAACAAAGAAGTCTCTAATCTGCGAGCCCCACTTGCCCAGGGACAGACAACTTCCTGGAATGTCGGGGGCTGTTGGTCATGTAAGGTGACAAGCCACCTGTTGTCACTTCTGTAAACCAGGTCAGCTGCCCCAACTGCATAGGATGTGTTTGGTCACACAGAAGTGGGAGGTATGTAGGCAGGAAGCACATCAAGACATTTGTATGCTCCTGTGGGATGAAGGCAGGAAGTACATCACCTTCTGGTCTCTGCCTTCATAAGCACTAGACTAATGCAATTCGTGGCCATTCTCTGGGAATCCCGGGGATGGACTTGGCCAGTATTTAATAAAGCTTGCTTTAAATTTGGCTCAAAAATTATGGTAGTAGTCTTTTTCTCATCCAGTAGGGTTAGCACAGGTTTTTCTCACTTAAGGTTTTCCTAGAGACTGGTGGGCTCAAGACCAAAATGGCGGCTCCCTGGTTGTTCTTTTCACAATGATCTGCCCTCCAAGAATCCATGTTTCCTTCCTGTACCTTTGCTGAAGTGGATGCTGCTTACCACCCTGGCCTTCCCAAATCCAGTTGTTTGGTTTGTTTTTTTTTTTTTTAAAGATTTATTTATTTATTATGTATACAGTGTTCTACCTGCATGCCAGATCTCATTATAGATGGTTGTGAGCCACCATGTGGTTACTGGGAATTGAACTCAGGACCTCTGGAAGAGCAGCCGGTGCTCTTAACCACTGAGCCAGTTTTGTAACTGGGAGCATTTACCTATGGTGGTTATGGTAGTGCCCAAAGTATTACGTCTTTAAGTTTGTTAGTGACCAAGACAATGTTTTGCTTTCTACATTATCTACCATGTTACTATCTAACTACTATGCCTTGTGAGATGGCAAATTTGGGATGTGTGCCTGGAGCCTGAGGTGTTAAGATTTGCTACCCCCAAAGCCTGAGTGCTCATCACTGACCAGTAGACAAACTCCTAGAATATCACAGTGTAGCCTCACCTTGCAAGATCCCTTCCCTGGGAGCATGAATGGGACCTGCCAGTACCTCCCACCAATGAACTTTCGGTGTGTAAATTGAGAATGGCTTGGATTGGCTCATATATTTCAATGCTGGGTCCCCAGTTGGTGGAACTGTTTGGGAAGGATTATGAGGTGTGGCCTTGTTGGAGGAGGTGTGTCACTGATTTAAAGGCCCAGACATCCCCAGTTGGCTTTCTCTCTACCTCCTGCTGTGTGGTGATCAAGATGTGGGCTCTTCACTACTGTTCCACATGCTTGCCTGCTTGCTGCTAGGTTCCTCCCTCTGTTGGACTCTAACCTTCTGGAACCTTGAGGCCCAATAAAGTCTTTCTTCCATAAGTTGCCTTGGTTACAGAAATAGAAAAGTAACTAAGACAGAACTATAGCAAAGCTGGTGAGTTGTGTGTGACTTTTGTGAACACCCGATATCATATGCTCATCCTGATGATTTTCTCTCTTCATTCCTGGTTCTAAGAAGGAAGCTCCCTTGTGAATTACTTAGGAACCCACAGTGATAGACAGTGAAACACTGAACTCCTCAGTTTTTCCACTATAAGAGACTGAATTCTGCTTAAAAACAGGACTAAAACATAGCTCCCTCTCCATCCGAGTCTCAGGTGAGAGAGCAGCTGCAGCCTACACCTTCATTTCAGACTCAGGGGTTGTGGACTGCCTGACCCAGATGCTAGGAACCGAACTTGGATCCTCTGTAAGAGGAGTATGTGCTGTTAGCCTCTGAGCCTCTCTTCATCGCTAAGATTGGGGGGGGGGGGCGTTCAGGGCAGAGGACAATTTTTAGGAGTTGGTTTTCCACCTTGCACCTTTGTGTGTATTTGAACTTACACAACAATGCTTCTAACATCTGAGCCATCTCGCTGGCCCCTTCAAACAATTTCAAGTTGATATAACAGTTATGCACATTTGTGAGATGCAGTGTGATGATCCAGTACAGGCAAACCATATGCAATGACCGCATCAGGATAATTTGCGTGTCTGTCTTTCTAAAGCGTTCACCATATATTTGGATTGGGAATCTTCCATCTTCAACTCTTCGAGTGCTTAGTATAACACACGGTGATTTTTGTGAGTCCTGCTGCGTGTCAGAACACTGTATTTTTCTGAACACTGTATTTGCTGAAGGACGTGATAATAAAACACCCCCTTTCTCTTCATCTTCTTTCTCCTATGTTGTTCACTGTCTACGGACATACATCATTTACTTTATTAAATTATTAGTATTAGATGTAAATCATCAAATGTTCATGTAACTTTTTGGTATTACACTAATGTATATAGAGAGAAATAGTGAATAAAACACAATATCAGATTAGGGAACTGCACCTTACTCTATGTACAGTGGGGATCTGCCTTTAAAATGTAGGGTGGGATGTGTGTGTGTGTGTGTGTGTGTGTGTGTGTGTGTATGTGTGTGTGTTAAGTACCCTTACCCAATTCTCATGAGCACTATTCACTATTCTACTTCAATGAAATGAAATACTTGGTTTTGAAATAAATTTAAAACATTTTTACATTTTTTTATATTTATTTTATGTGTCCCAGTGTTTTGCCTGCATATACGTGCTACACCGTGTTTCGCAGTGCCCATCGCGACCAGAAGAAGGCGTCAGACGTACTGGAGTTGGAGTGAGAGATGATTATGAGCCACCATGTGGGTTCTGAGGATTCAAACTGGGTCCTCTGGAAGAGCAGCACGTGCCCTTAACAGCTGAGCGATCTCTTCATCCCCAAATCATCTGGAGTTCGCTCCTTCCACACAACAGTAGATCCTGCAGTGTTTGCACGTCTGCCCCTGGCTCCTAGCCTCACTGTAACATCCTGCCCTACAGTTTCACTTGTTCTGCATTGTTTTAAGCTACCGCTTTGTGACCACTTGCCACACAGCCACACAAAGATAAAACATCTACTGACTTCATTTTCTGACAAAGAAAATTCTGCTCACTCAGTCTGAATAACGCATTTGGGCTTGCGTAGCTGGTAAGGGGCGTAGGCCCTGCCAGCCGCAGGCTACGCCGTCCTTTGAAAGTTGTGCTAAGTTGTGAAATAGTAAATTTTCAAAGAATTTGAAAGGCTTTTACAATTTTTCTCTAATAATACGTTATCCTTGGGTTTAATATTGAATATATTTTGTTCAGTCTCCAATAAGTTAATATTTATTTGTTCATGGGCTTGGGCAAATTCATGATTTTTGTTACTTCTGTATGACAGAATTCACAATAAGATCCAATAACACTGAAAAGTTGCCTTTGTTCTTAAAAAAATACTTTTTGTGTGTTGGGAGTGTAGCTCTGTGGTGGAGAGCTTGCCCAGTGTGCACAAGGCCCTGGGTTCAATTTCCGGCCTCCACAAGGAAGAACATGAATATGTTTGTTGGACAATGAAATGAAACCTGCTCCCCAACTGAATGGCTGGAGATTCTGAGAGTGGATTCCCTGTAGCTGCAGAGGGAATAAAGCTCTGGTAGTGTTTCCATACCGAAGAACCGTGACTGGAAAGCCTGCAGTAGCTCCCCGTGCATACAGAGTAATGTTTGCTCATCAGCTACAGAATGCATGGACAGCTCCTTTAAACTATTCATCCTCACAAGCCGCTAACGGTTCTGAAATGTCTGCCGCCTTTTGTAGCTGTACCTCTCAGGCTACATTCAAGTGAGAGGCTCCCTCGCTTCCTCTTGGCCCCTACGGCTTTAATTCATTCCTTTAAGCAGCGCTACAGGTTTTCCACAAAGGCGTTGGCGGAAATGCATCCCTCGCCTTTGTCTGCGCGGTCGGTGAAAATTCATCATACACTTTGCAGAATTATTAAGAGTCAACTTAACTCCTCAAGTAGTTGTGGCATTTTTATATACAGCGCCAGCCTCTCAAGAGAAAGCCTGCCTAAAACACAGAGCCTACCTTCAAAGAGTCATTTCTCACCCAGGTGATGGTTACCGGAGTGACGGGGGGCCTCTCGAAGACACCCAAATGCATTCATGAAACTTAATGAACATTCTCAGCTGAGTCTTTCAACATTTAATGGGAATAGTCAAGGTTTATTTGAAAAAACAAACATTATAGTTGTAAGAACGGTGGCATCCTCTGGTACAAAGGCTCTTTCCGGCACCCCTCTCTCCCCACTGACACCCATTAATGCTTTTCTTTTTCAGTGGTGGGGCCACCTGGTTCCAGCCATGTTGCTTTTGTAGTAACTATTTCACTTCCCCTCACTTTACTGCTGGCTCTGGTACCCCGCCCCCCACCTTCCTGGGTTTCCCTTTCTTTTCTGAGACATAGGAAAGTAATCTCAAAGAGAGATTTGCGGACCCGAGCCCTGCACACTGAACCTTCGCCTCGGGTGATTTCAAAGCTGTCTCCTAGCCCAGCGCTTCTTCAAGGGAACTCCTCCTTTTGGAGGAGGGATGTTTTTTCCTGTCTACGGGGCAGATGACTGACTGCTACGCACTGATCCTTACACACCTTGATCACTATTAAGATGAACAGTGCCGGCATGGTGACACACACACCTACAGTCCCTTTAAGCAGGAGGCTGAGGCAGGAGGATGCCTTAAAGTTCAGCCTGGGTAACATAGTGAGACCTCATCTCAAAAAATGTTGGAACAAAACAAAACAAAACAAAAAAACATTTGCTAAATATTGATGGTCCATCCAACAGCTTGTATAGTGAATTTCTGTCATATATGGGCATCTATTTACTCCGTGTTTTTCACAGTTTACATAATTAGATTATTACAAGCACCCTATGAAACAGGATTAATACTTGGCTGGTTTTTATAGATGAAAAACCAGGGCTTAGGAAGGACAGCTAACCAAGCCACAGAGGTAACTGGTCGAGCAGGTCTTACAGCCAGTTAAAGCTCCAATGCATTTTATTCCAGAACATTCTACTGTTTCCTCTTTGTTTCCCTGCCCCATTATCATCAAATCCACCCAATCACCAGCGACACACAGGCTCCAAACCCTGCAGTATTTTAGACCATATTTTCTTTCTCTCTCCTTTTCCACTGCATTCTATGCCCGCATCTCTCTTGCAGAGGGCCCAGGTTCTTATCGGTGGGCCTGTATAGGTCTGTGATCACATGTAGCCTGGGCTACATGAGACTCTGCCTCAAAAATGGGGAAAAAATTAAACAAAAAAGAAGAAAGGCCTTTAATTCCAAATCCAACTTGAAGTTGCTGGCTTTACTTCAGCACGATTTCATGTTACTTGGGATGCAGGCATGGAAGCGGCCTCATTTTTCTTGTTTGCTCTCAGATTTCCAGAGCATATTCATATTTTGATACTTTAACAATAAAACCAAACCCACCAGGAAAGATAATGGGTCCCCTGAGAAGAAAAGACCCAAGACGAGGCAGGGAGCTGCTGGCTGTGGGGATTGCACTGAATTTGTTTAACTGTGTTTGACCTCACATTTAAAAGTCACCAGAGGCTCATTTGAGGCTCATTTGAGTGCTGAGCCAAGCCTTGGGTTCAAGTGCAAATATTGTAAACAAGCAAAAATAATAAAACAATTAACTGAAAGGTGGTTTATCCCCTTACCTGACTCAAAGATGGTTTATCCCCCACCTGACGAATGACTTGCATTCGACATTCTCAAACGTCTTTGAGTCTTACCCTAGCACACCATAGTGCAGAGAGCTGGCCTGAGCTCCTGGGTCCTCAGAACTGCCTTCTGTGGTCTCACTCACTGCTAAGTCCAAAAGAAGAAACAGATTTCACACAGATATCCTGATGCCCTCATATCCATAAGGCACCCACATGCCCTGCCAACACTCACCCCTTGGCTATCTGGGCCTGCATATGCACACACAGGTAATACCTACTTCATGATAACAGGCGCTTAGAAGAACCTATACACCCTTTCCAAGAGGGCTTGGGACAATAAGGCAGGGTACTGGTGGGTGACTCAGAGAATGTTCTAGAAGGGGCTGTGTCATATTGACCTTGCACAGCGTGAGGGGAGCACAGTGTAAGGGTTGGGGCCGGGGCCGGGGCTGGGGCTGGGGCAGTTACCCAAATTCAACAGCAGCATTGACAAGAAGAATGCCCACCAGCCAGAGAACCTAAGAGAGTCAGAGGACCCGAGTGTCAAGATGGGAGACAAAGGTCCCACATACATCACCTGGAAGACGCTTAGTTCAGTGAGAATCACCTGTGGTGGTTTGAATAGGGATGGCTCCATAGGCTCATTGATTTGAGTGCTTGGTCACCCAGGAGTGGTGCTATTAGGGGGTGTGGACTTCTTGAAGTGGGGGTGGCCTTGTTGAAGGAAATGTGTGCTGTGGGATATTCTGTATGGCAAATGTGTTGCTAATAAAGCACTGATTGGCCAGTGGCTAGGCAGGAAGTAGGCGGGACTAACAGAGAGAATTAAAAGAGCAGGAAGGCAGAAGGAGACTGTCTGCCAGCCTGCCAGCCAGCAACCGCCAGGACAAGCAGCATGTAAAGATGCCGGTAGGCCACGAGCCATGTGGCAAGATATAGATATATGGAAATGGATAACTTGAGATATAAGGACAGTTAGCAAGAAACCTGCCACGGCCATACAGTTTATAAGCAATAGAAGTCTCTGTGTTTCCTTGGTTGGGTCTGAGCGGCGGTGGGACTGGCAGGTGAAAGAGATTTGTCCTGACTGTGGGCCAGGCAGGAAAACTCTAGCTACAAATGTGTCACTGGGGGATGGGCTTTGAGGTTTCAAATGTTCGAGTCAGGCCCATTCTCTCTCTCTCTCTCTCTCTCTCTCTCTCTCTCTCTCTCTCTCTCTCTCTCTGTCATTATGTAGATCTGTAACTCTCTGTGCAGACCAGGCTGGCCTTGAACTGAAAGAGATCCACCTGCCTCTGCTTTCTGAGTGCCAGGATTATAGCTGTGTGCAAGTCATTCGTCAGGTGGGGGATAAACCATCTTTGAGTCAGGTAAGGGGATAAACCACCTTTCAGTTAATTGTTTTATTATTTTTGCTTGTTTACAGTGCTTGCACTTGAACCCAAGGCTTGGCTCAGCACTGAAATGAGATTTCAAACTCTAATGCCTTAGTCGACCCTTCGTTGACATTCTCCTTTCCAGCTCCAGAGTCTTCTGAAGCCTTATGGGTGTTCATTATTCCCTGGAAGAGTTCCCAAGTGCTTCTGTGATCTGATTTTGCTCCCCATCTTGTCTAGGAGTGTCTAACAGTTAAGGCTGTAGCCCTGTGCTTAAACCTCACAGACCCTGTCAACCACGGCTCTTGATTATAGCAGAGAAGACACTAGCTTCCATCTCCCCTCTAACCACTGAGGATATCGCCATGGGCTTTCTGATTAAGCAAAGAAGTCTCATAGATTAGAAGATAAAGAATTAGCCACCTCTGCTGTGGGATGTTCTGTATGGCAAATGTGTTGCTAATAAAACACTGATTGGCCAGTGGCCAGGCAGGAAGTATAGGCGGGACTAACAGAGAGAATAAAAAGAACAGGAAGGCGGAGGGAGTCACTGCCAGCCTCTGCCAGGACAAGCAGCATGTAAAGATGCCAGTAAGCCATGAGCCACGTGGCAAGGTATAGATTTATAGAAATGGATTAATTTAAGATATAAGGACAGTTAGCAAGAAGCCTGCCACGGCCATACAGTTTGTAAGCAATATAAGTCTCTGTGTTTACTTGGTTGGGTCTGAGCGGCTGTGGGACTGGCAGGTGAAAGAGATTTATCCTGACCGTGGGCCAGGCAGGAAAACTCTAGCTACACACCTCTTTAATTAACCACCTTGGAGAAATTGAGACCAAACAAACCCTTCTATTACCAGAGATCTTTCCCAAATAACACCCCACAATACACACTCAAAAGCTGGGCAGTCATTACTCAGTACAACTGGTAATTGGAAAACAATCTGTGTTGGCTTTCAGGAAGATTTAGACTTATGGAAGATGTGGCACATTTCTATGGATGGAATTTGGGCTCTGTGATCTAATCTAGCTACACTAAATGATTGTCCACTGGCTTCAGGCACCTGGGAGAAAACAGATGAAAGTGTCGGCACACCGCACACCAGCTCAGAACCCACGTCCCCTCCCCAGCTGTGTGATGAGGGAAAGGTGTGAAACTCACATGTGAGGATAACACAGTGTTTAGGGGCTGATGGCAGAGTCTGTCCGATCAGAGAGACACATCAAACGCTGATGATTTCCTCTCTGTGCAGAGGGAAGGGGGCCCGGGTCGGTGTCGGAATACATTGCTGGCTGGGTAGGGGTCCCTGTCTGCCATAGTCTGGCAGCTTTTTCTCTCTAAGCTCCCCAATATGGAAACTCCCTCCCTCCCAGCAAGACTTCCTGCTCTCTACCTGCCCTTATTTGGAGAATGTCCCTGGGCCTGGAGGACTGACCTTCTCTAAAAGCTGTCTCTAAACCAGATGCCTGATCCATCTTTAGCGTGACCCTTGGCACAGATCCCTGCTGAGAAGACTTGTGCTAGGGGCTCTGCTGTGGACCCTACTGCCACGTGCTTGCTAAGCCTTGTGATTGGAGCGTGTCACTTAATACAAATTAGTTTGTCCCCAGACTCCCCAGTCCTATATATTCCTTGTACTCTGGATAAAGCTGAGCTGACTCACTGCTCTGTCTCCCGGAGGCCTCCCTCCATCCATGCTCATGGGCCTCCGACAAAGCTTCCTGTCACCCTGCTGCCTCTCCCCCCCTCTTGGACTGATGGCTGACCGGCGGGGAGAAAGAGAGAGGACCCTCACAGGTCGGGGTGAGGCAAATGGGATTTTAAGCTAGAGGAGCAGCCCCAGAAGGGAAAAGTGAAGAAAATCAGAGGCCAGCCAGCTGCAGGGATCACGGGAGGGAGGGGAGACCATCAGGGCAGAGCTGGTGGGGATTGCCAATAGGGCTTGGAATCCAAGGCTGAGAATGGATTTCAAGCGGCCCCCGATTCTCTGTGATGTTACTTTGCTTCCCTGCTTTGAAGAGTGGTGGAACAGAAGACCTGTACAGAGAGCACCTCATGGCAATGGCGTTTGTGGGAATCAGGGAGGAGACACTGCCACTGCTTGGGTCGGAATAAGGTGAAACCCCAACACCTGTCATAAGAGAAATGCAAAGGAGATGAAAAATCCTACACAGACAAGAAATAAGAATGCAGGATACGGAAATGCATCTCGTGTACAGTCCCTGGGAACAGTGGTGACAACGTCATTCCCCCTCACTTTTGAACACGTAGATTTCAATAGAAACACCGAAGGCAGGTGACTGTAAGGGTGAAAGATTTGGGTACATTCACACAATGGCACCAAGTCATCTTTTTGAGGAAGGCTTTCACAGAGTTGGTTAAAATTAGTTCACTCATTATTGAACACAAAGCTTCAAGATTAATAGACATGTAGACTAAATGACAATGATGTGTTAGTCATGGGCTTTAAGCAACGAGTGACTGTTATGTCCCCAACATTGTACCTGTGCCATGAGGGACACCGAGATTGTGTGTCAGGTAGAGTTGCAGTTCTGCAGCAGGTGACACGGGCCACTTGCTCGAGTGTGTAATGTGACACAGCTGGAATCCAGAGAGGGGAGGTAACAGGGGAGATTCAGATGCTCAAAAATCCGGCTGTAGAAGGAAAAAAAGGCCAGGCTGCAGGAGGAAGCCAGGAGATATAGGCCAGCAGAAGGAGGCCCAGAGCGTGCATCACACACAGGCGGGAACTCTAACATCACACACAGGCAGGAACTCTAGCATCACACA
>CABHPP010147639.1:0-24492 GCA_902168425.1 Peromyscus attwateri | reverse complement strand
GTAGATGTAATAGTCTTATTAAATAAGAAACACAGAGCCAAATGAAGAGTTAAAAGCCCAAGAGGTCAGAGCAGTAGCTAAGAGTTGAGACTTAAAACCGCCTTCTTACCCTTCACTGCCCCTGCCGTCCTTCCCCCGAGAAAAAGACCTACTTCCTGCGTATTTGTCATTTTATTAACTTTCTGTTCTGCCTTCTCATTGGTTGTAAACCCAACCACATGATCTCCTCGTCACTGCCTGTCTATACAGACCTCCAGGTCTTCTGTGGTTGGTATTGAGATTAAAGGCGTGTGTCTCCATGCTGGTGGTGTCCTTGAACACACAGAGATCTGCCTGTCATGTGATCGGGATTAAGGGCGTGTGCTACCACTGCCAAACTTCTGCTATGGCTTGCTATTAGCTCTGACCCCCAGGTAACTTTATTTATTAACATACAAATAAAATCACATTTCAGCACAAATAAAATATCACCATATCCTCCTTCTCCTTCTTCTTCTTTCTGTACACAGGAAGAAGAGGATGTACTTCATGACTAGAATAATCTGACACATAAAAACTGGTTGAAAACAGTGTACCACCTGCCACACCAAAGCCACTTCTGGCCACTGTGAAAGAGTATTGGAAGTTTTGAGGTACCATCCCTCTCTGCCCAAGGCCCCAAGGGATTTGTGGTTAGATTCTTTAATGGCATAATTTAATCTTCACCAACCTCCTGCCTAATGGCACAAGAAAAACCATCTTACAGTTTACTCACAAGGTGAGATACAAACCTCTAGTTCTTACTATCTCCTTAGTGGGGCTATTTTTTTGTGCTTTGACAAAGGTGAATAAAAGTATACATACTGAGCAAGAGAGTTGGGAAAGCAAAGCCAAGGGGCTGGAGGGGTTAGAGCACAGGCTGCTCTTGCAGAGGACCTGGGTTCAGTTCCCAGCACCCACGTGGCAGCTCACAACCGTCTGTGACTCCAGTTCCTGGGGATCCAATGCCATTTTCTGGCTTTCTCTAGCATTGTGTGCACAGTCGTGTGTGTAAGCAAACACTCATACACGCAGAATAAAAGTGATGACTCAGTTCGAACAGGCCTGAGGGCCAGCCAGCCCAAACCAGTAATAAGAGACTTCCTCAGAGCCAACCTGGGTCTGCCTAAGGGCCTTAGCAGCAGCAGCTGAGCCATGATAGGGGAGGACCTGGACCAATGAGAGGCAGCCATGTCACAGCAGCAGATGCATATTCATCAGACCTTCCCCCAGGGCGGGGTGGAGGGTAAATAAGGCTTGCCTCTTCCTGAATAAACTGAGCTTGTTGTTTCAACATCCTCCGAGTCTGTGTGGTTGACTCTGTGCCTACTCGATCCCTCCTGCAAAGGGAACAGCACAGGACCCTGCCACAGGTGCATGGTCATGTGTGCAAGCAAACACTCAAACACGCAGAATAAAAGTAAATAAATCTTAAAAAAAAAAAAAAGAACAAAACAAAATAAAGAAGAAAACAAAAATAAAAAAAAAAAAGAAAGCCAAAACACAGCAGAAAACTTGGAAACAGAGCTGTTCTCTGTGACACAGTGAGTTAATTAAGTTCTCTGAGTTCCTTATTTGACATCACTAAACTCCAAGGTGTCGCAGGATGGGATGGGTGCGTATAGAGTGCTTGGATGTCTCGTGGTGCACGGGTGTCATAGGAGGAACAGCTGCTGAGACAGTAATTCCTAGAGAAGAACTGCAGAATATCAATGGACACGTGCACATTGTTCTGGAAAATCATTCGGGACAGTGACGTCCAACAATGTACTTAAAAAAAATCTAAGAAATCGATAGCTACAGAATTATGGCGTTCCCCCATGAGAAAGAATTGAAGAAGAGAAAATTCAGGGAGAGTTTTTAAAAAATACCGGGATTTAGGATGATGCTTTTCAACCTTGGTTCATGAGTGAATTCAGGGGTAGCAGTATTTATGCAGATTGAGGTCTCAAGATTCTATGTTTCTAAGAAATTACCAAGTGAATCTACCCAGAATAGCAATAAGAAGGAGACTGGAGAGCATATGGGGTGCTGGGGTGTGTGGTGGGAGCTCTTCAGGTAGCACCATGGAGAATTTGGTGTTACCGAGCCATGCTGGAATGACCCATGCAAGTGAGATAGCCTGTCAGCTCCTTGGTGAGGGTCTCCTCTGGGGTTCCCTTTCACAGGAAAAAAGAAGGGGTATTTATTTCCATCCTGTTATAGTCATCTGGCCTGAGGCAGACCAGGTAACTGGTCTCCACAAAGGAAGGAAAAGCCCTTGCCAGACCCAGCCCTTGGGCATATACCCAAGGAATGCTCAATCATACCACAAGGACACACGCTCAACTATGTTCATAGCAGCATTATTCGTAATAGCCAGAACCTGGGAACACCCTAGATGCCCCTCAACTGAAGAATGGATTAAGAAAATGTGGTACATATACACAATGGAGTACTACCCAGCAGTAAAAAACAACATCATGAAATTTGCAGGCAAATGGATGGAACTAGAAAATATCATCCTGAGTGAAGTAACTCAAACCCGGAAGGACAAACATGGTATGTACTCACTCATAAGTGAATACTGAATGTAATGCAAAGGATAGCCAGACAACAACGCACAACTCCAGAGAAGCTAGCTCACAAGGAAGACCCAAAGAGGGATGCGTGGATCACCCTGGGAAGGGGAAATGGATGAGATCTCCATGAGTAAACTGGGGATGAGGGGGGCAATGGAGGGTAGGGGATATGGGATGGAGTGGGAAAGCAAATGAAGGAGACTCTTAATACACATCATCCTTACTGTTTATTCTCTTTTCTCTTACTTTTTTCACTTTTTTTTTTCATTTGTTTTGAGACAGGATCTCATTATGTAGGCCAAGCTGGCTGGGAAGGCATGATCCTCCTGTCTCAGACCTTCCAATGCTAGACCTGCAAGTGTGTCCCCACATCTAGCGGCCCATTGTACCATGTTTTTATTTATTTATTTATTTATTTACGTACTTATTTATTTATTTGGTGTTTTTTGTTTTTGTAGACAGGGTTTCTCTGTGTAGCTTTGCGCCTTTCCTGGATCTCACTCTGTAGCCCACGTTGGCCTCGAACTCACAGAGATCCGCCTGCCTCTGCCTCCCAAGTGCTGGGATTAAAGGCATGTGCCACCACTGCCCAGCTGTACCATATTTTTATGGTTATTCATCTGTTTGCCTGTCTGTCTATCTATCTATCTATCTATCTATCTATCTATCTATCTATCTATCTATCTATTCATCCACCTATCCATCCATCTATCTATCCATCATCTAAACTATCTACCTAGCAATCAGCTCTTCATTTTGAGTCTTTGGCAGTGGATTTTTGAGGCTATTTAAAAAAAAAAAAAAAACAAATACAAAACAAAACAAAACAAAAAACCTAAAAAGCCTGGCATTAGTTTTGCCAAGTCATTACCTTTGCAGATTGTTGAAGTGCTTTGATGGCATAAAGTAGGAAATAAAAAAGGAAGATCGAACTCGGCAGGAGAGTAAACAATTCAGTAGACAGCTGTATGTTTGAAAGACTGGCCCAGCTTTCTGAATCCTTTTAAGCAAAACTGACGAGGTTAAAATAAATTGTCCTGTTTCCTGGGATCAGGTCCCACACAAGTGAAAAAACGAGGTTTCCTCAAAACTTATAAATTGAAATTCCTTTGTACAGGGAACCTAGGAAATTACAGAGGGAATTGGCCACTGAGCTCACTCACTTTGTGAATTTCGGAGACAATGAGGGAAAGTGTAGGAAGAGCTGGGAGTTGAGGACCCTGGATCCTTTGTAATTCGCTCTTGTCAACCACTCTCCAGGATATAGATGCTCCCCTGGGTCCTCTGGGTCCTTGGGGCTCCCCATCAAACCCCTGTATCATCCATTCATCTAACCAAAGACTCCAGTACACATCTTTAGCTATTGTTTCCTTCCCAACTCCGTAGTGTTTGAGATTCATGCTTCTATACAAACCAGTTGTGCAGATTTACATTGTTCTTAGAGTTCGCCTTACAGTTAGGCTATCCCTGGGTTATGTAATTAGTATTTGTGATAGCAAATAATCTTTCGTATCAACATCAAGTTTGGAAATTGTATTTCTAAAGCACCTGGCAGGGTAACATCCCTGGCTCCCTCTTTTAAACTGCTCAGCTGTGTCACATCCTTGGGGACCCACCATTTCTTTATAAAGTCACTTTGAAATTATTTCCTTTTGAGATAGGTTCTCACTCTGCATCCCAGGTTGGCCTGGGACTCACAACCCTCCAACTTCGGCCTCCTGAGTGTTGGAAACAGGGTTCCATTCCCATGCCTGGCTGTTTATCGCTTAGTTTGGGTTGTGAGTCTAGCCTTTAACGACTGAGCCATCTCTCCAGCCTTATCACTTATTTTTAAAAATGTTGCTGACGTCTGGTGAACACACAAAAGAGATACACTGTTTCAGATGCAATTAATTTTTCATACTCACAGTCAACCAGTTTCTCAGCCCTCTTCCTCAGCCAAACTAGGAATTCCATTTTCTTGTTTAGTATAGTGGTTACTTAGGGAGTTTTAGTATTATAGCAAGTGGCATGTTCTGTCCAACTGACATGAGTGAGCTCATCATCTAATGGACAGCCATATGGTTTGGAAATAGTTGAAAGGTTTTTTTCTATTAGTCTATTTACTTCTGAGTTCAGCTTTGTGCCAGTCATTAGTTAACTGTTCTAGAACATGCCAAATGGTAAGATTACAGTGGTTACCTTGACCTCACCCTCAGTGTTTTGGACTGGCTTCTGATATTGCCACTTCAAACATGGTGCTATCTCCTGCTTGTCTTTTCCAAGCAGGAAAGTGCCCGAGACAGGCAGCCCCTAAGATGTCTCCACTGATGCCTGTCTTTTGTAACCATGCCTGTGTACCATGTCCATCCCTATCTAATTAAGTGGATATGTAACCATCAAGATACAACGGGCACGATGTTTTAGTCTAGTTCACACCTGCCATAGTAGTTTCTGTGGGAAATTTTTCCAAGTGTTCATTCTAGAGGAAGCCAGGGCAATGATATGGGAACTCAAGCGGTTCCAGCATGCTGAGAAAGGAATCCTTCCTGTCAATTGTGGCCCCAGTCTGCTCTCCAAGTGACTGAATCCCAGGACTTACTGAACCCTCGGAACCACCCTTGAGCAAGAACATCCCGCTGAGCTACTCCTGGTTCCTTGGCTCATAAAACCTCTGTAAATTAGTAAGTGCCTATTGTTTCAAACTGCTGATTTGGGGTAGGGCAATTTGCTACACAGCAGTAGATAAGGATAACACTCTAAAAGTTGAATTCAAAGAATCGATTGCAGTCGTGGGGTTGAAGGTGTAATTCCTAGGTGCACAGGACCCTGTGCTCAGTCTCCAGCACCACTGGATAAATAGTTAAAAAGCCTTGTTTGACTATTAAGGCAACTATCGCATTGAATGTAACACTTAAGAGGGGACTTTTTCTCCATTTATCCATCACCCGGATCATGTTGCCCAGGCTGGTCTTGAACTAGTGACTCAAGCTCACACAAGCTTCTCCCCTCAGCATCCTGCAGCTATACATCACTGTTCAAATCTGGTTAGATTATTATTTTAATAAACTCCGTGATTTTTGCCAGACTTGGTGGCACACGCCTTTAATCCCAACACTCCAGAGGCAGAGACAGGTGATCTCTGTGAGTTCAAGACCAGCTTGCTCTACATAGAGGGTTTCAGGCCAGCCAGAGCTACATAGTGAGAACTTGTATCAAAAAGAAGTAAAAACAAAATTCCTTGATTTTAAAGTCTAGCCCTCTTTTGGGGAATTTTGTGTATGACAATCACCAAGATTGGCTTGTGCCTTTCTCGTTACTAAAATAAGAATATAGATAGTACTTTCACGAATTGTGTGGGTTTTTTTTCTCCTACACTTAGAATTAAAAACGAATCATCTCTCTCTTAGAAGCTGAAGAAACTTTCTATCATGAGACCCTCTTAGCTGGGACCTTTGGGTTGAGCTTTTGTTGGTAATTTCCTTCAATCCCTCCACAGCCATTGGTCTACCCAGATTTTCTGCTTAAGTCAACTTTTCAGGTCTGCTAAACTTTAAAGTCATTAGGAAATGTTTCTGAAATTATCTTTCACGTTACTGACCTATAGTTTTCCTTTTGCTGTGAATTTTATAGTTTTCACAAATCAGGTTGAAATAAGATGAATTGGAAGAATTAAGCATGTAGGGGAGGAATGGCTATTTATTCTGTGTGTGTGTGTGTGTGTGTGTGTGTGTGTGTGTGTGTGTGTGTGTTCCATGTGAGTGCAGTTCCTAAGGTGGCCAGAAGAGGGCAACAGATCCCCTGGGGCTGGAATTATGGTTGTTTGTGAACCACCAGTGTGGGTGCTGGGAAATGAACACTCTTCCTTTGGCAAGGCAGCAACCACTCTTCAGCACTGTGCCCAGCTCTCCAGCACCCCCCAGAGGTGACAGTTGCCTGATGTATGTGCTATAGTGGGACCTAGTCCAGGGGAATGACTTGTCTACTTTACCTAATGATGATATATTCAATATACAGTAGAAAAACTCTAAGAAATTGGCCAATAGAATGCTAGGAAAACCTTGAAGCTAAGTTATTAAAGAAACACGGTCATACATTTTGCTTGTCATTCCCCAAAGAAATATTGCTTTGTTACTGATGGTTAAAGAAAGTTATATGGAAACATGGAGGCCCTGACAAAGGGACCTCATGCATGATAGTTGTCATGCTCACTAGCCTGAGGTAGCAAAGTAAGGAAAGTTGAATGTATTAACAGGGATTTAGCAAGTATTTTCATTGTACGGTACTTCTCCTCATCCCTTATCCATGGAGAGTTCTAAGAACCATATGAATGCCAGAAACCACAGAGGTACCAAATTCTGAAGTTATTATATGTTCCTTATATGTACATGATATGATAAAATTTAATTTGTAAGTTAGGCACAATGAGAGATTAATTATGGCCAATAATAGAATATGCGTGGCAGTGCACTGTAACGGAAGTTATGTGAAGGTGTGCTATGTATGTATATATGCACGCATATATATGCATATATATATTAAATCTTTCAATATCTCTTTCTGGTTTATTCTCAGCCTTCTCGTGATGGTATGAGTTGTTGCAATGTTTGTGTGGTAAGATGAAGTAATGTGAAAGACACACACAGACATTGTGATGTTAGGCGACTGTGTAAGGGTTCCATCTCACAAGTACCATGAAGCAGCAGCAGTCTCCGAGCAGAGATGACCACAAAGTGGTTAGCGAGGGGGTAGCGTATACAGTGTGGATGCGCTGGGTCGAGGGACCCTTCACACCTAGGGCGGGGTACGGCAGGATAGTGCTCGATTTCACCATGCCACTCAGAATACCACGCAAGTTAAAACTTACGAACTGTTTCTCTCTCAAATTTTCCATTTAGTATCGGATCACTGGACCACAGGACTGAAACTACAGGAATCAAGGGCGTGGATAAAGGCGATCACTGCGCTCCTTCACTGCGGCAGAGGCTCTTGCCCTCTCTCCCGTCCTATCGGGATTCTACCCACAGCTCCACGCTGGCCACGGCTGCTCTCCCACTCATCATTCTCTCTGACATCTCAGCTGAAGAGAAATAAGGGCTTCCCTTGGCCTGCGACGTTCAGAGCTATTCTTTATGGCATGGCTTGAACTAACTGAACCCCGCTGCTTGCTCAGCACTGGCAGCTAGATCCAGAGAGCGTTTTGACAGTTGGTCCAAGTTTTGTCTTTCTTAAGACATCGCTTAAAAATTCTATCTAAGGGGAGGCTCGGTTTAGACATACTTTTTGACCCCACACTCTTGTAATTAATCAGCACTTGGAGAGGCCTTTGCTTAGCTGCTGCTACGCTTCATCCCAGCATATGAACTTCCTGGTGGACCGCACATGGCAGGGGTCCCTTAACCCTGCAGGGTCTTCTCAATCATGTCCTCTGACAACTTCCCTTACCATAATAGAAAAGTCAAGAGAGACTGTCACCTTCCCAGTGGCCAGGGACACTGATGCATGCACCACTGTTTCCCAGTGAGCTCAGAACTCAGAGCCTGGCCTTTCTGGGGGGATATGTTTCTGAAGGCTTCCTCCCTCCTTCCCTCTCTCCCTCCCCCCTCTCTCTTAAGCTTTTTTCTGCTCACACCTGCAAAGGAAATGAACACCTTCTCCTTGGCTGAGTGTTCTCCTAAGGCCATGAGTCTTGGCAGTCTCTGCTCATGGCAGCCGCCTGCCCGGGACCATCTCACAGTTGTTACCGCTCACCATTCTACACCAATGGGTGGTTTAAAAAAAATACCAGTGATGCAGGGGTTCTCATCATCATCACATCATACAGTAACTAAAAATGTAAGCCTCTTCCACCCAGTAAGAACTTTCAATGCTGACACGTGGCATCAGACACGAGACAGGACTCCGGGCCTCTGTTTTCTTCGTTGCTCTGTACCCATCAGCTTGGCTGACATGTTTTTTTTTTTTTTTGAGGAGCTGTCCTTTTTAAAGAGGCTGCCCCTGCAAACTGTGTTGTATAGTTTCTCTCTGTAAATAAGTTTTTCCTGTTCAGGTTCAAATCACTTTACCTCATTATGGGCTATTAACATATTTTACTTGTTAATGAAGATGTCCTTAGAGATGACCCTGTGAAGGGCTCTCTAAGTCACACGGAAACCAATCAGGAAGGATGTGATATGTCACCAAAGCAGAGGTCAGGACTTTGACTCTGTTCCAGCCTCCATCACTGTCGGGACAAGAGTCCTTGGGCTTGTGGGGGTGGGGGCGTTGACCTCCTCCTGGCTTCCATCATGGTAAAATGGGATGGTAATTATAATACCCATTTACCTTCCAGGTTTGCTTTTTAAAATATCAAATGGCATAACATATGCAAATATGTCTGATGAAGTAAAAATGTCAGAGGGTATTAGAAAGTCTTGCACCCTCCGACCTTGTAGAGGTGTGTGGCAACATACAGAGTATGTTACATCTGGTAGTCAGAGATTCTGTGCCTGGAGAGGGCTCTAGAAATATTCACAGCAGGCCATCAGCATCACTGGTGTGACAGATACCCAAAACCCACCCCCACCCCGTGTTTAAATATCTTCTATCGGTGTGAACGTGCACTGTTGCCCATGGCTTGGAACACGCAGTCGTAAGATGTTCTTCAGCGCTTGGTTTCCTGGCTGCTCCGCAGTGATCCTCCAGCTGTCATGAACTGTGACGTCACAGACTCAAAAGACTCCAGAGACGGTGGCCTCCTCGAACCTCTGAAGCCGTGAAGCCGTGAGCCCGAATGAGTCTTTCCCCGTTTAACGATGATTTATCTTGGATTCTTGTTAGGGAAACAGAAAGTCGACCAGCAGGGGAAGAGGCCAGCCGGGGAGGAGAGAGGCTTCCTTTCTTTATCTTGGGGACTTTTACTCCGAGACACAGTGCTGCTGACGCGGATTGCAGGTGGAGGGACCTCAGCAGGCTGGTGGGTTCCCTCACGTGTGCTTCTGTCCTCCGCATGCTCCGACACCGGCTAACTTTGGAATCCACAGCTCCTGCGAGCATTTCCCCCCATAGGCAGCATCCGGTGTTTGCTTCCAGCCTAGCGAGGCGCCTCAGTTGTTATACTCCAGGGAAGCTGCTTCCACAGCTCTCCCCGAGGACAAAGACCTTCTCAGATCCTTGATGCTGAGCTGTCAACATGCCTGGGAGCTATGAACTGAACTGAGACTTTACTGTACCGGAAAGGAGTGGCACATGCATAGTTAGAATGATTCTGCTGCCCCTTGATGCTTGCCTGGAGGTGGACACGAGACCCAGAGTAGAAACACTTGGGGAATGGGGGCGGGGTCATGCAGAGGTTTTGCATGCAAGGTCCTGCCTTGAGTTCAGCATTC
Organism: Peromyscus attwateri; assembly: GCA_902168425.1. NCBI lineage: Eukaryota > Metazoa > Chordata > Mammalia > Rodentia > Cricetidae > Peromyscus > Peromyscus attwateri. The sequence continues at coordinate 14,567 of CABHPP010147639.1, read as the reverse complement.
ACTTACTAACGATGTGTTTCCCATCTACCCAAGGTGCCTGGTGATGGGGTTACTGCGTTAACGGCTGTGAGGACCACTATGGCAGCTTTTGGTGGGCACGGGCTGCAGGGTGTGGGATACCCGGGTGGGTGTCTGCGTCTGATGCACACGGCCTGTGGACGCTGCGTCAGGATGGGTGAGGCGGAGGTGCTGCCCGCTCTCACCCGGAAAAAAACGCTTTCTGGACCCTGCAGCGTGGCTCCAGTGAGGCCTGCCCGCGGATTACGCACTGCTCTATGACTGGAAATGGCAATCCCTGCGTGCCAGGAGTCTGGCTTTCTTCCTTTGTTTTTGCCTCTTCCCGAGAACAGCAGAGTAGAGAGACAAATCAGCCAGAAACGCTTCCTAGAGAGGACACCATTGAATAGTGTTAATTCTCCTCCAGCCACGGAAGCACTCTGACTTCACCTGAGTTAAAAAACAAAATCGAATACAACACCTGATACAAATACAGAAGTGACTGTTGGCAAAATTCACGCCATGTTTCAAAATTAATTCCCAAGCTCGCTGGCATTTACTTTTGCTTTAGAAAAGGAAAAATGGCCTTCCTTTTCAGTCTTTAGCTGTATTTGACTATGGAATACAGAAATTGAATTATAATCTAGTACAATGAACTTCTCTTTCCAGAAAGTCAAATGCTGTTTGCATTGAAGCTGACATGTTCCTTTGGGATCCGGCTAAAGATTTTACCCTTCTTCCTCATATACTCCACAAATTAAATTGTTGCGACTTAATTCAACTTCATTCATTTTCTTTTTGTACAGACGGGGCTATTATAGTAATCAGGCTCTCCGAGACAAAAGTGGGTCATGCCTTTCCAAAGACAGTTTAGAGTTCACAAAGGATGACTAGAAGTCACTGAAAAAATAACATCCAGGCATCTGATGAAGGCAGCAAAAATCTGATTCTGCCTAAAGTGGTGCAGGAGCCGGTGAGTTTGGAGATCAGGGCCCATGGATTCATTACTTTAGAAAGTCCTCTGGCTGTTTAGCGAGCTTTTCATCAATTTCTACTTTTTTTCTGATTACAATCATTACTCTAAAAATGTGTGTAGAGGGAGCTGGCTTGTTCTGCAGTAGGACTATGTTGGAAAACCCAGCAGAGCGCCCTCCTTGGCCTGGTTGGGCCACAGTGTCTCCCAAGACAGAGTTTTCAGCTACCAATAACTAGTGTGTTTCAAAGAGAAGCAGAGTTAGACAGCCACCCATGCAATAAAGACATTTTATTGTGAGATGCTGTTACTGTAGAGGTAAAACCACACTCAACTCCAAATGCAGCAAAGACATCTGCGGGTTTACAACGAAAACATTGTGAGGGGGCAGTGGATGTGATGTCAGAAGGCGAGGCGTCCAAAGCAGGGAACTCATGGGGCTGGAGACATGGCTCAGCAGTTAAGAGCACTGGCTGCTTTTTCGGAGGACCCGGGTTTGATTCCCAGCACCCACACTACAGCTCACAGCCGTCTGTAACTCCAGTTCCAGGGGATCTGACTCCCTTTATTGGGCTCCATGGGCATTGCATGCACGTGGTGTGCATATAGGTGTATGATTCAGGTACACACACGTGCACATAAGTATTTTTATTAAGAATTAAAGTATATGCCAGTTTGAAACCCTTTTTTTGTGGCGCCTGTTCCTCTCCTGAGCTGGTCAGAGCTGCAGACCACAGAACACGACCTCTCTTGAGCAGGAGCGGGCCTGAGAGCCAAGCTCATGACTGCACGGATGAGATTTCTCTGACCGTCCTGGTAGACCTTGTATTGAGACGGATCACTTATGAGTCACAGAAGTAACGGCGAGGCGAGGTCAGCCTGCCCCAGTCAGCCGTGGTGGTGTCGCACTTGCTTGTGGGTGTTCTAAGCCACCATCCGCTGTCATTTTTCTCTCTTAGGCTGGATATTGAACTTAATGGTCTTAGGTTTATAAAAACTGAAATTCATGTCTTGGGACAATGTCTGTCATGTTTAATAAATAGGCTGAATGTTAGATTTTTCTTCCTAAGCTAAAACTTAATAACTTAACCAACTAATTGTTATTGTGAGTTTACCATGTTCTGGGTGTGAGGAATGTGTGTGTGGGGGGGGGGGTGTGTGCATGTGTATGTGGTGTGTGTGTATATGTGTTGTATGTATATGTGTGGTGTATGGGTGTGTGTGGTGTGGGTGTTGTGTATGTGGTGTGTGTGTGTATATGTGTTGTATGTATGTATGTGTTGTGTGTGCTGTGTATGCAGTGTGTGTATACATGTATTGTGTGTGTATGGTGTGTGGTGTGTGTGTGCATGTGTGTGCTGTGTTGTGTATGTGTTGTATGTGTATATGTGTATGTTATGTGTGTGTGCATTGTATGTGTGTGTGCATTGTGTGTGTGTTGTGTTGTGTTGTGTTATGTGTGTGGTGGTTTGTATGGTGTGTGTATGGTGTGTGGTATGTGTACGTGGTGTGTGTGTGCATTGCATGTGTATGTGTGTTTGTTGTGGTGTGTGTGTGGTGTGTGTGATGTGTGGCATGTGTATGTGTTGTGTGTATGTGCATCACATGTGTGTGTTGTATGTGTGTTGTGTTGTGTATGTGTGTGCATTGTGAGGGTGTCTTCTGCTCTCAACGAGAAGGAAATAACAGTGACAAAAGCTGTGAGGAGAATGGCGAGGAAAGGAGGGCAGAACAGCGGAGGTGACCTTTGACCCGAGACCTGGATGAGGTGAAAGGTGAAGAGCCCAGGCACAGACGGCCACACTGACTGCATTTCTTCTTGCTGTAGACAGACTGCTCTGCACTCTGCTGTTTGATCGGGTCACTGGCTCTCTGGACCATTCTGCTCAGATCCATCTCAGTCCTGGGCCCTCTGCAGGGCAGGGACACACATTTGGTACCGAGGACAGCGAGGACAGCGTCCAGGAGGCCGGCCCTCTCAGCCTCAGTTTGTCACTCTGGCTGCCCACTGCCCTTTTGTTTCTGCCTCTGGCTCCTCACTTTAAACATTTACGATGACTGGTTTTTGTCAACTAGACAGAAACCTATGCAAATCTGGGGAGAGGGATCTCAGGTGAGAAACCGCCCACTGTGCATGGTGTGACCCCTTGGCAGGTGGTCCTGGGTGCTGTAAGGAAGCAGGCTGAGCAAGCCATGGGGAGCAAGCCAGTGAGCCCTGCTCCTCCCGGGCCCCTGTGAAGCTCCTGCCTCTAGGTTCCTGCCTGAATCTCTTCATGATGGACTTTTCTTCCTGGACACAAGAATATATTAGAGAGATTCAGCTGTGTATTAAAGCTATACTTTGACCGGCCAAGGGTCTGTCAAAAGGCAAGCCATTTAGTATGAATATTTGGTGTTATCCAGCTTTTAATATTTCAGCTGTCTTCTGCTATGAAATTCTTGCATGCCCAAATATTCCCAGACTAACAGACTAACTAATATTCCATTTGGCTAACAGTTCAGCTCCTCACACCTGCTTAACTTCTAGGTAACTAACTCCCCTGCTGAGCCTAGGAGACAAGCAGGCTGTAGATGCAAAGCTTTGTTTCTTGTGCAAATGAAGCACAGACCATCCTCTTCCTTCAGGCCTAGGGTCATGGCAGGGAGATTGACTGAGGACTGTAGGGTGTTTTACATAACCAGGTGCAGTAAGGGCTGGAGCAGAATTCTGGAGGCAGACACAGAACCACTGTGGCCAGAGAGAGGAGAGGAAGACAGAGGTTCTGTAGAGGATAAAGCAGATCTTGGGTAGAGTTTTCTGAGAGCCAGGAGTAAGGAGCTAGGAAGGGGAGATGGAGGATGAAGGGACAGAGGACATAGATGAGGTCAAAGGCACAGGAGCTTACTAAAACTATGAGGACAGGAAAAGTGGACACAGAGAGGAACTGAGTGTGAGGACAGGGCTGAAACTGTGTAGACAGAATTGGCTTAGAAGAATAAAGTGAGTGGACTAAAGAACTCAGTGTATCTAGATTCATTCCTGCGCCACTGGTAGTGTCCCTTCTGGGCCCCCTGGGATAGTATAAGATTAAGGCTGGTCCTATCATATTATACAAAAGACTCTGATCCGGCTGTGTCAGCCAAACAAACCCTTCCCTCCCCTGGTGGCTTTGGTCATGGTTGTAGCTGGAGAGTTTTCTCTCCGGGCCCCGCCAAGCCCCGGCAGTCCGACAGCCCACTTATAAAATAAACACACAGATGCTTATATTATTTAAACTGTTTGGCCTAATGGCTCAGGCTTCTAGCTATCTAGTTCTTACATCTTAAATTAACCCACTTCTATAAATCTGTACCTTGCCACGTGGCTCGTGGCTTACCGGCGTCTTCACATGCTGCTTGTCATGGCATCGGCTGGCAGTGTCTCCTTCCACCTTCCTGTTCTCTCAATTCTCCTCTCTGTTAGTCCCGCCTATACTTCCTGCCTGGCTACTGGCCAATCAGTGTTTTATTTATTGACCAATCAGAGCAACACATTTGACATACAGACCATCCCATAGCACATGGTCTTTATCACAGCAATAGAAATCAAACCAGAAAAACATTTAAACAGACCTTTTTCCATTTTATTCTTCGCTTTTAGATAGTCCACCATGTGGTCTTTAGTCAGTCCATAATATGTTGGACACACTCCCTGTCTTGCTTAGATCTTCCTGTCCCCATTTTAGAGATGAGCAAATTCCCACAGGCTAGTCCTGAGTTCCCTGCTTTATTTGAAGAAAATAAAATTTTTGGTCAACTAACCTATTAGTTACTCATATCACTATTCTGTAAACAAAATTTTTATTTTGGTTGCTGGAAGTCAAGCCTGGGGCTTAGCAAATGCTCTACCCAGAAGTCACAAGCCCAGTCCTGCACTTTGTGAATTCTTTCGGCCATGTTACTCACCCTCCCTCTTTTGCTGTTATTCATCCTCATCTGCTTTTCATTTATCCTCTATCTAGGGATCAAATGCCTCATTGCCATTCTATGGGTGCTTATCCCTAAAATTTAACACACTTTAAAAAATATCCAATGATAAACAGCATTTCAATCCCACTCTTGAAATTCAGAATATTTTAACTCTCACATCCCGCTCGCCATCTGCCAGGTTACAGTTGTCTGGAAGTTCATATGGCCCCAGATTTCAGCTATAAAATTAGTCCACATTGTAGTGTATTTATAGTCAGTGTTTACCCTTGCACTTCTGGCGTCGTGAATTGAGATGTCACATATGTTCATGTTTCCCACGGAAGTTGGCTGTTGCTTTCTCCTCCTCCTCCTCCTTCCTCCTCCTTCTCCTCCTCCTCCTCCTCCTCCTCCACTTCTTATACCTACTCACCTGTTCTAATTTTTTTAGAGTTATTATAACAAATCACCCTAGGATAAGCAATTTAGCAGACAGAAACATACTATCCCACAGCTCTGGAGGCTCCTGTCTGAAATCAAAGTGTAGTGGGCTTGATTTCTCCTGAAGCCTGTCCCTTTGCTTGCAGAAGGCCACCTTCTCATGGTATACTTCTGGTGTCTGTGGAGGGGTTTCTAGACTGGGCTAACTAAGGGAGGAGTCCTGCCTTAAATGTGGGTGACACCATCCCGTGGGCTGGGGTCCTGCACTGAGTAAAGAGGAGAATGTGAGCTGGGCATCCGTAACTCCCTGCTTCCTGACTGCGGGCACAGGGTCCCCAGTGGTCTCAAGCTCATGCTGATAGGCTGAGACTCAGCTGGTACACTGACCTAAAAAGTCACGACCCCAAGAGAGTGCCTTGGTTCTGGTCTCTGTAATGGACATTTCCTGCAGCCTTAAAAATCCTCGCCTTCATCACAGAAAAGGGAATTGAGAAACAATTTTTTAAACTCACCCTGCATTCATCTGTGGCTTCAGGAATATGAAAAATGATCAGAAGTAGAAATCGCAGCTTTTCATATCACCTGGCAGCTGGAGCCTTTAAAGAAAAAGAAAGAAAATTGGATCAGAAACATTTAGACCCATGTGCTCAGGGGGCTTCAAAGCCCTGTTCCTAGACTCTTTTACAAAGGGGAAGTCTGGCCTGTGGAGGTTTTCACCACTGGCATTTAACAGAACAAAACAACACCATGGACACTTCAGTGGGTTTGCTGGGCAGCTGTGGGTGGATCCCCTTGAGCTTGGGTTTTGCCTGCTCCGCCCTCTCAGGATCCCATCCACCAGCGATTTCTATCGCAGCCGTACTTAGCATCTTTAGATCTGGAAACCACTCACCCTGCCCCTCCAGAGAATTCTATTTTATTGCCGTTGAAACTCGCTTAAACACCACTGGCTGTGGAGAGAAAGGAAACAGAGGATGTCTCTAATTCCTACCCAGAGTCAGGTAACCACGTGCTATCTGCTCCATCACTGTCCTAGAGTCAGGTGTCCATGTGGTAGCTGCTCCATCATTGTCCTAGAGTCAGGTGACCATGTGCTAGCTGCTCCATCACTGTCCTAAAGTCAGGTAACCATGTGTTAGCCTTCACTGTCCTAGAGTCAGGTGATCATGTGTTAGCTGCTCCATCACTGTCCTAAAGTCAGGTGACCATGTGTTAGCCATCACTGTCCTAGAGTCAGGTGACCCATGTGTTAGCTGCTCCATCACTGTCCTAGAGTCAGGTGACCATGTGGTAGCTGCTCCATCACTGTCCTAGAGTCAGGTGACCATGTGGTAGCTGCTCCATCACTGTCCTACAGATAGATGGCTTTTGGAGTGAAAGGAATATTGGACATGTAAAGTGATTTTAGTAAGTAAAAGTAAACCTGTGTGTGTGTGTGTGTGTGTGTGTGTGTGTGTGTGTGTGTGCATGGGCCTTATTGAACTTCCTGACTCTTCTGTAGGAAGCTGTTTCACTTTCGTGAGTTGCTAGAAATCCGATCTCAGGACAGGACATTCGAGACGTCTGAATTTCCCTGTGAGCCAGGGGCAGCTGTCCCTCAGTATGGGCAGAGGGTTGGTTTCAGCAAAGCCCCCTCTGTCACAAAATACTCAAACCTTCACATGGGCAAGGCTTCCTTGGAAATGGTGTGGGTTTCTCACAGAACATACAGGTACCCCATTGATGCTAAATCATTTCAAGAGGACTCATGATACACAGGGAGAACACTACATACATTAGTTCTACTGTGCAGCTTAAAAAATGTTGACAAGATAAACAGGACTCGAAGTATTCAGTACAGATAAAATTTTTCTTTCAACCTGCTTACTTGAATCTAAGGATATGGAGATCTGGCTGTAAACATCATATAACATATTTAGAAGAAAAATGTTCAAAGCTGCATACTATTGCTGAAAGATTTTTTTAATCCCTCAAAGAAAACATCTGACACACACACACAAAAATACTTTAAGCTTCATTCATAAGAAAAATAAATCCCTTGCAGGAAGATCAAAGAAAACCACTGATAAACAAGAAATTGTACTTTGCTCAAGACAGATTAATTCAGGGAGATCCGTTTTGAGAGCGTTCTGTGGTTTCCACATGACTTAGCATGGAAGAAATGACCAAGTCAGAGGGGGATCTTGTGCTACTAAAGCATGCAGGGTGCTCATGGACCGGTGGCCAGCTCTATCGATGACTTTTCTAAGTCCTTGGTTAATGAATCCCTCATACTCCGCATGACTTCTGTCCCTCCCGTCCTGCTCAGAGCAGAGCACACAGGGCAGAATTCAAGCGCCATATGGCTGGGTCCGGCTGGAGGTCAGCAGCGGCTCATCCAGATCCAGCCCTTCTAACCTTTACATCACTCTAACTGATCTACAAAAAGTCTAGGAACTCAGCCTTGTTGATTCCAGAGATAAGCTATTGATTGGTGAAACAATGCCACGGTGATTAATCATGGGATAATTATTCATGAGGCACCTTTAATTTGTCTTCTACTCCTTGAGACCCTGTGGAGTACCCTTTATCTGCCCTATAACTAATGCTATTGTGGTTGTGAAAGATGCGCTGTTTAATATGTATTAGATATTAAACAATGAGCTGGTTGTGCAGATCAATGTTTTTAATACAGGGAATGTTGCAGAGATGAAATTTTCTCTTAGACTCACAGAATAGGAAGATCCACAAGGATATAAATTATTGAGGAAGCTTTCAATCTGAAGGAGACTGAACCGAAGGTGAAAGTCGATGCATTGATGGTTGAAGAAATGCACAAATCTACTGAGGCAGTATTTGTGAAACGTGGTAGCAAAGCAGAGCAGAAATTTTTTTTTTTTTTTGTGGTGCTCTAGTTTGCTTTGTGATGCTGTGGTAAAACACTGACCGAAAGCAACCTGGACAGGAAAGGGTTTATTTGGCTTGTAGGTTCCAGTCTGTCATCAAGGTAAACCTGGGCAGAACTCAAGGCAGGAACCTGGAGGCAGGAACCGATGCAGAAAGCATAGAGGAACGCTGCTGACTGGCTTGCTCCCCTTGGCTTGCTCAGCCTGCTCTCTAATGCAACCCAGGCCCATCTGCCCCAAGGTGATACAGTGGGTGTGGCTCTCCTCCATCAGTCAGCAATCAAAAAAAAAAAAAAAATGCCTGATGGCCATGTAATAGGAGAATCTGATGGAGGCGATTCCTCATCTGGAGTTCCCTCATCCCAGACATTTCAACTGGGCAGACAAAAGTAGCCATCACCTGTGGGAAATGAGACAGAAGGACAATATAGGGCCATCCTCCAGCCTGGGAACTGTGCCTTATTGTACTTCCCAACCCTTCTGTAGGTTCTTACAGAAATGTCTATGCACTCCACAGTTTTTATACTTCTCATTATATTTACTCATTTGCTTGTCCATCTTTACATTCACCGCCCGAGGAACGTGCAGAGTGCTTGCCTCGTGTCCCCAGGGATGAGGTTAGAGGAATGAACTTTGTGGTCAAATAAGCTTAGAGTCAGTATCTTCCCACGACTTCCTTGACAGCCTTCTGCGACCATGAGTAGCTGCACATCTATGGATTCAATCAATTATGAATCAAAAATAATTCTTAAAACTTACACCTGTACTAAATATGTGCAGAATTTGAAGAATGATTATTCCTTAAGCCACACAGTGAAGCAGCTGTTTGCATGGTATTTGCATTGTGTTAACTTTTATATGAATCGTCTAGAGGTGGTTTAAGGCTTACGAGAGGCTGTGTACAGGCTCAAAGAAAATGCTACAGCAGTTTGTACCAGGACAAGTATCCACGCATGTTAGCATCCATGTGGGGACCTAGAACCAATCCCTCACAGATGCTGACAAATGGCTATAATGGCTATATGTCATTCCTCAAAGCATCAATTAAACCTTATTTGTTGGTGACAAAATTGTTCAGGTTGTGATAGTGTTTCACCAGGCTTCTTCCTGTACCCTCATCGATATTCCTTTATGGAATTATCCCTCTGCTTTCCATGAAGTTTTGGATGCGTTCACTGGAGACTGTTGGACATTTTGAGTCACACAGTGGCAATAGAAGCTCACTAGATGCTTCTAGATTCTTGTTCTTAGCCTGGGTATTGAACTTGCCTTTGATTCCATCGATTATTCATATTTCTATACTCCTCCATACATAAGTCTTGTTTGGCTACTTAAGTTAATGGGTGTCAGAGTGTATTGCCAATGGCTATAGCCCCTGTGAAGTTCAAATGGGCTATGCCCCAGGGGACAGCCAGTGGAACAAGCGACGTGTGACTTCTCAGGAGTGCTGGCTATTGTCCTGTTGTTTATTAAGGTCTCATGACTTGGCCTTCACATTTCTTACAGCACAGTAGACGTAGGAGGGCGAGGGGGACGTGATGTGACTAGTACTTGGGGACATAAAACAGACTCTTGATCCATAGAGGAAAGGGGATTTTCCCAGGCTAGGGGACAGGGGGATAATCTCATGAAAGGGATAGCTATGTTGCCAGATGAAGGATGACAGAAACAGAAGGTCTAGAACCTTGGAGGGAAGAGTACCGCGGTAGAGTGAGGGAAAGAGAAGACGTTTAACTAAGCAATGTACCTGGAGAGCTGGAAGGAATGGCGTGGAGCATCCTGGTGGGAAGGAAATAGGTTGGCTGTCACTTAAACAACCTGATTCAGAATCTACAGCACTTCCTAAATTAGGCTACGGAATTTGCAGTCTACATTAAGAGCAGGGGAGAATTGCAGAAAAAATAATCTGTGATGCAGAAGAAACAAGGCTTCGTGCTTAGCTCGCATTACGGCTGTGTAACCTAGCGATCCCCTCTCCAGTCCCAGCATTCGTATGTGAAGGTCGCCAGGCTGGGTAGTCCAAAGTGCACCATCAAAACAGCAAATTCACGCAGTGTTCGTGGTTGAAATCAATTACAGAAGAAACCAGTTTCGGTCTTTTTACAATGTGGGTGGAAAAACAGTCTTCTATAAAAAATACTATAAATGTAAGCTGCTAGACTGTTCAGCTCTGTAACTCAGAAAACGTGTGCCTCAGAAAGCCCCTTTAGCTCTGTAGATCCCTGGAAATATAGGCAGACACTCTGTGAGAGTGATAGCAAGGAGATGCTGTATGATTTTAATCTTTAGAAATCAGACACACAACCACACACACACCCGCCAACACACACAAACACACACACACACACACACACACACACACACACACACACACACACACACACACTGGCTGCCTTCCAGTGGTGCTTGTAACTTGTCCCTGTGGCCACAGGAAAGGAAGCACCCCATGACCTCTTCCTCGTCACCCCGAGAAGAGCAATCGCAAGGCAGCATTAATAACCCATCATGCACATACGTCCTCAGCTCCTCTTTCCACAAGGATTGCTGGCTTATTGCACCAGGCAAGCCTTCCTTAGCTTGCTTAGTCCTTTAAAAGTACTCACACTTCAAAAGCACTCACATCCGTAAGAACCGGAGCTTGAGGATTCACCATCAGGGGGTGCACAATTCAGTTCACAAGCGTCACTACCCACAGCTCTCCTGAGACAATGCTCACCTATTCTCCTAGACCAAGGGCAGGAGATGTAAAAGAGTCATTAGTTCCTTCTGGTGCTTAATTAACAACCAAATTAATAATAATTAACTTAAATTGAGCATTTTATTGTTCACTAGATACTAACTAGGCTGAGAAGCAGAATCTTAGCAGTCAATATGGCAGACTGGGGCAACCCAGGGGGTTGATGTAGTAGCTACCCAGAATGCCGTGGGATCATGCCAGTGATGGATCTCAGCAGGTGCAACTCTTCTTATGGAGTCTTGAACTCTTGAAATCCTACCTGCTCTAGTTTTTCATTACAGGCATCTCAGGACCTCTCTAGGTTCCCACCCTGACTGTTGGCCCTGGTCTCTGGGAATAGAAGTCCTTGGCAGTGAGGGTCAGACCAAGCATGAGTCCCTGCAGACTCAATGCACACTAGCTCCATAGTGACTGGGGAGAGGTGCCTGCAGTCTCCAGAGAATTAGAAGAGGACCCTAGATACCACCTGAGGGGGAAGGATGGCAGAGCGGCACCAATGCGTTCCATGTGTCTGACAAAAAGATTAGTGGCAGAAATAAGGACTTTGGAATAGGGGCCATTTTGGGGAGACGATTGAGAAGATTTGGGACCCTCAACCTACATCTTAACCTTTCAGATCGTGCATGCAGAACAAGAGATTCATATTATAGAGAAAATAATTGTCAAAGATGACAACTTGATTCTAAAACACATTATTACTAATCAACTCCATTAAGCAGCCACCTCTAGCTTCAAGGTTTTAGCATTTGTGGTTGTTTAAAACTTTTTTTTTCCAGCCAGGCGGTGGTGGTGCACGCCTTTAATCCCAGCACTTGGGAGGCAGAGGCAGGCAGATCTTTGTGAGTTCGAGGCCAGCCTGGTCTACAGAGCGAGATTCAGGAAAGATGCAAAGCTACACAGAGAAACCCTGTCTCAAAAAACCAAAAAAACAAAACAAAACAACAACAACAACAAAACCCTTTTTTTTCTAAGCAGCACAAATTCCAGTGGCCATACCTTCAGTCAAGGTCTCTGCAGTGAAACTGCTTGACTCACGAGTTGTTTCTGGCTTGGCTGAAGGGAAGGAAGAGCAGCATAAATGCTTCCCAGATGCTTTCTTCACTGCAGTAGTTGGCCAGAGCTCTGGAGTAAGTTCCCCAGGACTTCAGGCCTGTTCTCTGCTCTACATCCAGGAGTTACACACAGCAGCCTCTCCCAAACATACCACCTGCACATCAAAAGAGACTTCTTAGTTCATGCTAAGACACAACTCCCTTCTTCAAGGGATGCTCGTAGTTCTGATTTTGTGGAATTTTATTTTAAGGGAGGCTTAAATTATTTTGCTTGCGCATTAATTTAGAGACTTACAGCCTCAAGATCCCAAATCCAGTAGACTCAAAGCTTTAAGCCAATAGCGTCCATATTTCTTTTGACCAAAGGTCTCATTTGAAGAAATATTAGCTAAAAGAGATTTGTAACCACTCTAAGACTCTCTCAGGAGTAGTGAGTGCATCCATTTAAATGTAGTTAATATAGAATTTGAAACAATAAAATCCATATAAAAAAAAAGCCCTCTGGGGAACTTGCACTGTTTTAAGGCTCAAAACTACTGAGGCTAGCACAAGAACAGGACATGGAGAAATTTGAAACCTTTTAGAAGTGCATGCTGGGATTGGGGATTGTCTGGTTGTTCAGGGGTTCTTTTAGAATTATTAGTAGAATTTATTTGTACAAGAGTTCTAGTTACGTAGAAGAAATGAATGGGAAGTGTGGAGAATTCCCACATATCCTGCCGTACTTGGCTGCTCCCAGTTCTCGTTATTAGTCCTGTGATGGTGTGGTACCTCTCTAGAGCTGGTGAGCCGATATTCACGTTAGCATTATTTACTGAGGCCCAGAGTCAGTATTATGTTGGACAGTCTGTGGGATTTGGGAAAATGCATATTACATGTACCCATCATTAAAGATTCATATAGAATAGATTCTATGGCCTAAAAATCCCTCACATCCCTAGACTTTCTCCCTTGGAGTTCAAGAAGTTTCAGAGTTTATCATTTTATATTTAAGCATATGACCCGAATGTGTCTGTATTTTCCTCTTGCTAGTGAGTTTCACATTTTGATGTTATTTTCTGACTCATCACATCTCCCTTCCAGCATGAGACCTCCCCGGGTGTATCTTACAGGAAAGGACTATGGCAGAAACATCCAGCTTTCATCAGGGGTCTCTTGGTCTTGCCTCCATTTCTAGAGGACGCCTGTGCCATGTGCAGTACCTGAGTTGGGAGGTTTCCTTCTTTCCAGTTCTGTGAGAATCTCCTCTTACTCTCTCTGTTGGGCAGTTTGGGATATGTGTGTGTATGTGTGTGTGTGTGTGTGTGTGTGTGTGTGTGTTTGAGAGAGTGTTGTGAGTGTGTGTATGTGTCTATGAGTGAGTGTGTGTGTTTGTGAATATGTGTGAGAGAGTGTGTTTGTGAGTGTATGTGTATGTTAGTTAGTATGTGTCCATGAGTGTGTATGTGAGTGTTTTGAGTGTGTGTACATTAGTGTGTGTGTGAGTGTGTGTGTGAAGATGTGTGAGAGAGTATGTTTGTGAGTGTATGTGTATGTTAGTATGTGTCTATGAGTGTGTGTGTGTGTGTGTGTGTGAGAGAGAGAGAGAGAGAGAGAGAGAGAGAGAGAGAGAGAGAGAAGGTGTCTTTCTTTTCTCTTGCTACCTTGAAAGCCTTCTCTCTCTCCTTCATCTTTGAGGGTTTTGTTACAGTCCAGGGGAAGCCCTGGCTGAGTTCACTGTGGCTGACAGCCTTTGAGCTTCCTGTATTTCGATGTCTCTTATCCTTCTGTGGGTTAAGGGGCTCCCTGTCGCCGTCTCTTTAAATAGGCTGTTTGCTCCTCAGTCATTCTCGAATATTTTCTAATATCACTCACCCAAATGTTGGTTTTTCAAAAGGTGTCTCAAAGTTCTTACAAGCTTTCATTATTCACCTTTATTCTTCTTTATCTGTTTTTCTCCGGGAAAAGCATATTTTAAAACAGCCTGTGTTTGACATCACCAACTTTCCTTTCGGTCTTCTGTCATGCTCTTTATTTTACTCATTGTATTTTTCAGCTCAAAGTTTTCTGTGTGTTTTTAAAAACCTTGTTCCCACCAGTGCTGGTTGTTGTTTGGGTCAGCTTGGCATAAACCAGAGCCATCTGGGAAGCAGGGAGCCACAATTAAGGAAAGGTCCCCATCAGATTGGCCAGGGCACTTGGAAGCGGCTCATTTTCTGATTGAAGTGGTTGGGCCCAGCCCCTGTGGGCTGCCCTGGGTAGGTGGGCCTGGGTGGCCTAAGAAGGCAGTTTGAACAAGCTGTTGGGGGCCAGGCAGGAAGCAGCACTCCTCCCTGGCTTCAGTTCCTGCCTCCAGGTTCCTGCTGGAGTTTCTGCCCTGACTTCCCTCAGTGAGGGCCTGTGATGTGGTTGTTAGACAAATAAACCCTTTCCTCCCCAGGCTGTGCTTGGTAAGGATGCTTCTCACAGCCATAGAAACCTTTTTGTTCAGGTTTTCTGTAGGAATGTGGGGAAATAGAGCTGATGAGTGAGGCACACTAAAGTCTCATGCATTCGCCAACCTTTTTTTTTTTTTTTTT
>CABHPP010147638.1:0-23998 GCA_902168425.1 Peromyscus attwateri | reverse complement strand
TTTTTTTAGGGGGAGGGAAGATTGCTAAGGAAGCTATTGAAGAGACATCCTAGTTGTAGGAACTATGTATCACTAGAGAGCACTGTGCAGGATCTCAGATGAATTTCACACTTTATCCAGATAGAAGGTCACACAGTCAAGTTCGATTCGGAGTTAGAACTGTGCCATCTGCAACTACTCAGCCTTAAGCAGGATTTACAGAGTGGAGAGCTCAGTCATCCTTAGCCTTCTCATGACTTCTTTTATGGCAAATTACTATTCCCCCCCCCACCTTAATTAACATTCTTGTCCTAATATTTTAAAATGCCCTCTCCTCGGTTCCCTATTCACATTCCCCTCCTTCCCCCTCTATCTCCTTCCCTCCCTCTCTCCCTCCTTCCTTCCTCTGTCTCTGTCTCTTTGTCTCTGTCTCTCTCTCTCTCCTCTGCCTGTTCTTATTTCACACTTGCCCTGAGCTTCTCTTTCACTTCCAGCATCCACATCCACACATACCCTGCACGGCACTGTTCTGTCCCCCTGAGATTCGCCTCTGCTTCTGACAGCCCCTCCGCTAATCTCTGAAGATTTCCCTTTCGCTTCTGCCTTGATGTTCTGGGCACTGTCTCAGAGACAATGGGGTGGGGGGGAAGAGGCACTTCTCTGTCTCCAGTACTTCATGCTCTGGTCATCCTACCACGCAGATCCTTTCCTACCTTGCAACAAACCCCTGTGGATCTGTCTAGTTGCGGATTGCAAGTCCTTGCCTCTTCTCCCTTCTAGTAGCCTTGGGGAGCTTTGAGGCAGCCAAGGCCTCCAGTTACTCCTTTTTTCCTTAAAGAGCTTTGCCTGCTTCTTCTGTCAATTACTCCAGTAGCCTCTCAGAGGCCCTGTTTATTTTTCCATTGACCTTTTCTTCCTTATGTACTGGAACAATGCCTTATTATTTTATTTATCTTAATCTCTGGTGCAATCGCCCTTTTATACTTCAACTTGGCTGTGTTAGTGCCTGCCTTTTACACTCTCTTGACTTCATTATATAATCTTGCCGGATCTCTGTGCTCTGTGCATGCTGTTTAGACCTCACGTTTGTCTTTTACTTACCCTTGAATAGTTTTGTTTTGAAACTCCTGGCCCATCCATGTTTACCTTATTTCTTTGTTTCTTGCTATCTTTTTCCTGCCTTTAATACTCATAGATACTGTCTAGAAATCTGCACAGATTTTACTTTCTTACATATCTTGTCCAGTAGGACATTTTATTTAAAAGTGTTTCCTGTTCTGATGGGCATATCTGACCATGTCCCTTTCTCTGAAGTCAGTTCTGGTTGTAGTTTCTATGATAATTAAACAGTCTGGGGATGGATTTCTCTCTCTTGAGAAATTCTGTTTGTGCAAATGAAAGAGGGTGAAGTGCTCTCTGACTCTGACACAGATGAGCTTTGTGACTTTAGACACACCATTAATCACTCTGTTCTTGCCTAATAGCCAGGCTATATTAAGTGGGGATGGGGACAGCATTCTATATGAAACTTTTTTCCATTTGTATAGTGCCTTAACATTATTTGGGAGCTGGAGGTTAGGGGTGTAGCTTAGCGACAGAACCCTTGCTTAGCATGGCCAAGGACTAGCATCAGATCCACATCCATTACAATCACTTGGCATGTTTTGTTGCTGTAACTCATCATCATTCTGGTAGATAGTCTCTCTAGTGGGTTGACATCATTCGGTTGGGTCACTTTTGGTCATAATCCACCTTCTACAACACTCAGTTGTGATCTGTCTGCCTCTATAGTAGGTATTTCCACATAAGAGGATTTCATAGGAAGAGTCTAAACTCAGAAGGTAATGCCTTTATAGCAGCACCTTCCTATACTTTTTATTTTTTAAATGTGCATTGGTGGTTTGCCTGAATGTATGGTATTGCCTGCATGTATGTCTGTGTGGGAGTATGAGATCCTAGAACTGGAGTTACAAACAGGTGTGAGCTGTCGTGTGGGTGCTGGGAATTGAACCCAGGTCCTTTGAAAGAGCAGTCAGTGCTCTTAACTACTGAGCCATCTCTCCAGCCTCATCTTTCTACATTCTTTTATTATATATGACTTGAAGGGACCAACAGTGCTCCTCCACATGCCTTGTCTGTTAATGTTCTCTACAGTGACTGGAATTACAAACCCGGAAACAATTTATTGCTACTTCTCCCCTTGTGCTGACCTCTCTGGATGTGTTTCCTTTTTCACTATTAACCACCCACACATCATTCTCTCCTTGTGTTTGGATATAGAGCCCTTCCTAAGAAATTACTGGAGAAGAAAAGCAGAGGGCAGTATACTCTGGAGATTCCTGTAATATATGCATCCATCCAGCACATCCTAAACACTTGCCTGGCTCAGGTGGACCATCCATGGAAAGCCTACATTAGGAAGCCCAGCAAATGGACTGTACAGACTTGAGTTTTTTTGCCTCCACATGTTAAAAAAAAAATCACCTCTTGAGACCTCCTTTTCTGAGAAATTAGAACCTAAATCTATCTTTGGAACTTTTCCCTACTGCAAGATACTGGCAACACGTATAGACTGTGATGAATTAAATATGTACAATATATTAGAAATACCTATAATGAACACTGACATTCTGATAAATAATACAGTGGAAGGCTCTTTGTATGACTGAACACTACCTACTTCACATATATTCATATGCAAGCAGTTAGAGAGAGCAGGTCCTTTCCCTAGTTAAATAGGTGGGAAGCAGTCTCTCTGGGTGTGCTCCCATCTGCATGCTAAGACTTCTGTGGTGACAAAGCTAAGCAAACACACCTGCGCATCCCTGACACATGCAAATTCGGAGCAGAGGAGAAAGCTCTGTTATGACTTCCTGGACTCTGGAAATATCAGCAGGGGAGGCCTTGTGCAATGCTAGAGCTGCATTACTGTCCTGTCCTTTGAGATGGCAAGGTTAAATGAAACTCAGGTCCCGTTAGCAGCAAATTTCAAAACATTGAGATGTAGACATTATCTACCTTGGGATATGCTCCTTGGTCTCATGAGTGAAAAAAAGATAGCCTGAAATGACTCAGTCTCAGAAATGAGGTGTTCACTCCAATTCTCCATGCTTTTCTTTCCTTCTTATTTATTTACTTTTATTCTTCTCTCATACATTGCATCCCAACAGCAATTTCCCCTCCCTCCACTCTTCCCTGTCCCTTCCCCCACCTCTCTTGTCCCCAGATCAATTCCTCCTCTGTTTCCTTAAAAAAAAAAAAAAAAAAACAGGCCTCCCAGGCATATCCATTGAACACGGTCTAAGAATATACAGTAAGACTGGGCACAAACCTTCATATCACGGCTGGATGTGGCATCCCAGTAGGAGAAAAAGGTTCCCAAGTGCAGGCAAAAGAATCAGACACCCTCCCTCCCGTTGTTGGGAGTCTCACAAGAACACCAAGTTACACAATCATAAGGTACATGCAGAGGACCTAGTTCATACCCACACAGGGTCCACCTTTGTGGTTTCAGTTTCTGTGAGATGCTATGAACCCTGTGTAGTTGACTCTGTTTCTGTGGGCTCCTATGTTCTCATGGTGTCCTGGAACTCTTTGGCTCCTACAATCCTTCTACTCCCTCTCCTGGGGGTTCCACTGGCTCCTCCTACTGTTTGGCTGTGGGTCTCTGCATCTGCTCCCATTGGTTGCTGGATGATGCCCCTCTAATGACAGCTGGGCTAGGCACCAATTTATGAGTATAGTAGAAAATCACTAGAAATCAATTCATTGACTTTTTTTTCTTGCCAGTCATGTTTGGTTCTATCCTGTGTCTCTGGACTGTCCTGCTTCTGGTTCCTGGCCATCGAGGCAGTGTCAGGTGTGCGCTCCTAGGCCTCAAGTTGGACCAGTCATTCTCTGCTTTTCAAAAATCAGAAAAGGAAAGATCACCTTAAAGCATTTTCTGGAAGACATTGCACCCACTCACAGTTCTACAGATGAATAAGTCTACTGCCTTATTCTGATATCAGCACAAAAAGCTTATATTATTTCTCCAACTATGGAATGTTTAACATTGAGGAGAGTCTGTTAGGGTGGAATGGTGCAATTTGAAGGTTTTGAGTGACAGTTAAGTGTCTTACACTACTACAAAATCTATTCTTAGATAGGTGTGGTATAATCTCTGTACTTGGAACATGAAGGCAGGTGGATCAGAAGTTCAAGACTAGCCAGGGTTACATGAGACAATGTTTTAAAAACACAACAACAAAAATCTATTCTTTTTACTTTTTAAAAAATGACTTATTTTATTATTATTTTGTGTATAGGTGTTTCTCTTGCATGTGTATCTGTGCTCCATGTGTATGTCTGGTGTATGTGGAGGTCAGATGAGGTTCTCAGATGCCCTGGGATTGGAGTTGTTATGAGCTGCTGTGTGGTTGTTGGGAATTGAACCCAGGTCCTCTTGAAGAGCAGCTAGTGATCTTAATTGCTGAGCAGTCTCTTAAGCTCTTTTCTTTTTTTGTCCTTTTATCTTTATTTTATTTTACATACCAACCACAGTTTCTACTCCCTCCTCTTCTCCTGTTCCCTCCCCCCACCTTCCTTCTACTACCCCCCCTTGCTCAGCCTCCTCCTCAGTCTCCATTCAGATGGGCTAAGGTCTCATTTGGGAATCAACAAAGCATGGCATATCAAGTTGTGGCAGGACTAAGCTCCTCCTCCCTGCATCAAGGCTAAACAAGGCACCCCACCATAGGGAATAGGTTTCAAAGAGCCAGCTCATGAACCAGGGACAGGTCCTGGTCCCACTGCTAGGGGCCTCACAAAAGACCAAGCTACACAAGTGTCACCCAGATGCAGAGGTCCTAGGTTGGTCCCATGCTGGCTTCCTAGCTGTCCATCCAGAGTCCATGAGCTCCCACAAGCTCAGGTCACCTGTCTCTGTGGGTTTCCCCATTATGATATTGAGGTCCCCTTGCCCATATAATCCCTCTACCCTCTCTTCAGTTGGGTTCCCAGAGCTTGGCCCAGTGCTTGACTGTGGATCTCTGCATCTGCTTCCATCAGGTACTGGATAAAGGCTCTATAATGAGAATTAGGGTAGTCACCAATCTGATTACAGGGGAAGACCAGTTCAGGCACCCTCCCCACTATTGCTAGGAGTCTTAGCTGGGGTCATCCTTGTGGTTTCCTGGGAGTTTTGCGGGTACCAGGTCTATCAAGACATCTCTTTTATTACCCCCCCCCTACATCTCACCCCCAGCTGGACCATCATCCTGATCCCTCATGTTTCCATCCCCTCTCCCCTCCTCTCTACTCCCCATTCCCCACCCCTTGCCACCTCCAGTTTACTCAGGATATCTCATCTGTCCTCTTCTCAGGGAGATCTGTGTGTCCCTCTTAGGATCTTCCTTGCTACTTAGCTTCTCTGGTAAGCCCCCATTCTTACTTTAATAATTTTTCTCTCTCTCTCTCTCCCTCCCTCCCTCCCTCCCTCCCTCCCTCCCTCCCTCTCTTGCCCTTCATGTGTGTCTATAATTTGTGTGTATGTATATATATGTATATGTGAGTGTGTGCACAGGTGCACCATGGTGGGAATGTGACAGTCAGAGAACACCCTTGAGTGTTGATCCTTACCTCTCTACCTTTCTCTTTGAGAAAAGGTCTCTTTCTTGTTCCCCACTGCATGCACCAGGCTAAGGGTCCATGAGCTTTCAGGGGTTTTTCTTTTCCACCTCCTATCCTGTAGTAGAAGTAGTGAGGTTACAAACATGAGCAACTATGTCTAGCTTTACATGAGATCTGTACTCAGGCCCTCACACTGGGATGATAAGCATGTACCCTACTGAGCCAACTCTCCAGCCCACAAAAGTCTATTCTGAAGAATTGCCTAGACATAAGGAATGTCTCAACCTAATGAAGAACTGTTTCATACCTAATACCAGCATGTTTCTTTTTCCCACGAAGGCAGTATACTATGGAGAAAGAAGATTGCAACATTGAAAACTGAAGGCACTCAGAGCTTGTTCACTAGTATCGGAACCTATACAAACTTGATTCTACTGAAGAGTTTCTCCATACTATGTAAATAGAGGAACAATATTAGATTATATACAACTGTGCATTGATGCCAATTGCTGTACATTCATGCACTGAAGCTCTAATTTCCAAAGTGATCCTGCTTAGAGATAGGGCCTTGAAAGTGGCTGTTAAGGTAAATTGAGGTGGTCAGAGTGGGTTCTCCTCTACTCCTACAACGTGGAAGTGGTACTAGAGAAAAGCACATGCCAGGCCACCATGAGAGGATGGCTACTGACAAGCCAAGGAGAGAAGTACCCGGAGAAACCAAACTGCTGGTATCCTGATCTTGGAATTACAGCCGGTTTCTGTCAACTCATCTCATCGGTGGTATTCTGTTACGACAATCCCAGCAAACTCTTTTCTCCTTGAGAAAAACAATAACAAGACTAGACCCTGATGTCGAAGGGTTAGCCGGGTAATGTCAACAAGGCCTCTGTATGGCTATACTCTTGTCTGGTACTCACACTCATACTGTAGTGTTCTCCTGTTGAACATGGTTACAGAATCTCGGTATTAGGTCTGCCCACTCAGTGTGTAAATGATTTACTCTAATTACATCTGAACATAGACAAGATACGAATGCTGGTGAGCCACAGAATCTGCCATATTCCTCCCCTGCTAATAGGAGAAGTTGCTATTACAGCTTTAGTCTCACCCCAGTCTATCTCTTTAAAGGTTCCTGAGATCTCCAACCACACCTCTCCAGTTCTCTGTGACCACTCAGCACAGTGTGAATCCTTTCTTCCTAGTGTCTTCCTCGAGATCACTCAATGAAACCCTAAATCGTAGAAACACCCTGGTGGTTTTTTTTGGGGGGGTGTTTTTTTGTTGTTTGTTTGCTTATTTTTTGGAGTCAGGGTTTCTCTGTGTAGCTTTGCCTGTACTGGAATTCACTTTGTAGACCAGGCTGGCCTTGAACTCACAGAGATATACCTGCCTCTGCCTCCTAAGTACTGGGACTAAAGGCATGCACCACCTGGCTTATACCCTTTTAAGACAAAGTCTCACTGTATTTCCCTGGCTAGCCTGGAACTATCTAGGTAGACCAGACTGGCCTTTAACTCACAGAGAACTGCTTGTCCCTACTTCCCAAGTGCTAGGATTAAAGGCATGCACGACCATGCCCAGCTGGAACAGTTCTTACTAATACTCTCACTGAGGTGGATCTTGATTTCCAGGAAGGTATAACATCTCTTAATACAGCAAGATACAAATCCAAAAATTTCAACTCTTGTTTTTTGTTTTGTTTTTGGCTGGAAAGTGTTGGCAGTTTGAAATAAAATTACTTGAAATCAGGATGTATTATAAGTGGGAGGGCCTTCTGCAATACATACTTGATTTCCAGATTTTATTATAAAAGAATAGGGAAAATACTTCAAAACTTCTATTGTGATTATGCTGATAATATTTGGAGGTGTTAATAAAAAAATATACAATGAGAAATCATCTTGCTTTCATATTCATCCCTTTTAGGTATGAACAGTAGATAATTTAAATTCAATTTGTCCTTTGCATTTCATTTCTACTGAATGGCATTGGTTTATAAAGCTCCCATGACAACCAATCCCTGATAGTTTTGACCATTCACATTTCATAGATTTTTCTATTAAGAGATCTTTTAAAACCATATTAGAGGCCACACATTATGGATTACAAACAAGTCCCAAATCTCCGTGGCTTCTCAGAATGAAAGTTTATCTGTAGCACTTGAACCATTGTGGGTTCAGACCTTGGAAGATAGTGTTCCTCTACTTATTAAGGTAGAGTGTTAGAGAAATCTTCATGCTGTCTAACTTCAAGATGGAGGTGGTGGGAGGGCCTTCTGTAATCACATGGCTCTGCCTAACTGGACAGTCCACTCCTCTTCCTAGAAGAGGGCAACCGAAAGGAAATAACAGGAGGGACATCTGACAGTAAGATGGAAATGCACCATGGGGCTGGAGAGATGGCTCAGCAGTTCAGAGAACTGGCTGTTCTTCAGAGGACCAAGATTCAATTCCCAGCACCTACCTGGCAGCTCACAACCACTTGTAACTTTAACTTTAGGAGAGCTGGTGCTTCTGGTCCCCAAGGATACTTGCACTCACATGCACATACCCCGTCTCCTTTCCACACACATATGCATGCATACATGTGCTCACACACAGCTAAACCTAATAAAATTCTGGGACTGGAGACCTCTGGCTGCTTTTGCAGAGAATCCAGTTTCAATCTCCAACACTTACATGTCAGCTCACTACTGCCTGCAATATAGTCCCAGGGGATCTGATGCCCTCTTTGGCCTCCACAAGCACCAGACACACTAGTGGCACATAGACATACATGCAGGTGAAACACTCAAACACTTGAAATGAGAAACTTAAAAATAATAAACAAGAAGATCCTGGTTAGGTCTAGTTAAACACAAATGTGGGGGCACATTTGATATATATGAAAGGCATTTTATTGAAGAGGTCTGAACTCAGAGGACAAAAGTACTTTTGCTTCATTAAAATGATCCATATATGTTTTAATCAATATTTCTATGACAGCACTTAAACGTTTATTCCTTTTTTTCTAAACTTGTGTGTGTGTGTGTGTGTGTGTGTGTGTGTGTGTGTGTGCGTGTGCATGCACGCAGACATGCCCATGCTATGTGAGTTCAGGTGCTTGCTCTGGCTAAAAGAAAGCACTAGATGCCCTGGAGCTGGCGTTACAGGTGGTTGTGAGCTACCTGAGTGCTGAGATGAGGGGAACTAAACTAGGATTCTCTTCAAGAGCAGCATGGGCTTTTAATGGCAGAGCCATCTATCTCTCCAGCCCTCTAGGATAACAACTCAACATTTCCAGCTAATTAAAGGTGATGTATCGTTACCCATAACTCCTTAAACTCTTCTCCAATATTATAAAGAGCAACTTTAAAATAAAGTTCAAACATTCATTGGAAACAGTATCATATCAAGAAAGCTTTCAAAAATGTCTGATATTTTAGATTGCTTAATGAGACCACAAATTTTACATGTGATTATATATACTATATAATCATATTATTATATATTATACAATATGTATAATTATAATATATATTTCTCTTTTTTTCAGTCTCCATCTCTCTTACACACACACACACACACACACACACACACACACACACTCGCACACAGGTGGTGGTAGTGATGGTATTACTGTATTCACCAAGGTTTCATGATGCTAAAAACAAACTGTGATCCTGGAGATTTCACTAGTTAAAACCTTCCCATCTGCAGGAAGATTCCTAAAATGCAGGCGAACTTGCCTCTCTCATCTTCAAAGGTCTCCTCCGAGCCTCAGAAAAGTTGTTTGTAGTAAGCCCAAGGGAGGGAGGAGGGCCTGACAAGCTTTCTCCTCCCCTTTTGTGGCTGAACTGAGGAGGCTGCTAGTATGACTAATTCTACCAATATCGATCAGTAGGTTAATTTCTAGAGGACGTAAGCCTATGGCTGTGTGCGGTAAAAGAAAGAGGGGGAGGTGTAACACCTGATCTCACTCTCCCACCCCCTCCACTTCTCCCCTCTTGTCTCCAGGGTCTGCTAGTGCCCTCAGAGTTGGCTACCCCTCAGCGCTCAGCCTAAGAGAAAGGAGCTGTCCATTCAGTACTAGGGCCACGTGCAACCTGCCCGCCAAAACACAAAGAACTGAAATATTAATTAAAAAAAAAAAAAAAAAGCCAATCTGTTCAATCCTCCGCCCGCAGGCAGGCTCTAACGGAAAACCGCATATGCTTCCCCTTCCTCCTCAATAAATCTTCATGTGGGCATTAAAATACCTAAAAGGATTAGTCATTAAATGCTTGTACATTTGGCTTAATGCGCCAGAAACTGTATGTCACAGGGTTACATCAGAACTGCAGTTTAATCTAATTTGCAGTATTTGTGTAAATGCTTCATTTCGTCTGCTGATTGTTACAGAGGATAATATTAATATCCCAAGTGTCCAGAGGGAGGAGGCCAGCACACCAGCACTGAAATAAGCTGGATGCCGACTGATGTATCAAACTATCAAAGCTTCTTTTAAGGTGAAACACAAAAAGAGAATAAATGGAAGGGTGGCTTTTTCCTCCTCAAACTGCATTTATTATTATTATTTATTATTTGATCCTAAGGTAATAAGGAAAATGCTTTTTTTTGAAAAGAGAGCTTTGCACTTCAGATAGATATGGTGTCCTACATATTACATTCAAACGCTGTCGATACAGCAACAGTGAGAATCCTTCAAAGGACTTAATTGCACACTCATTCTTATTTTCTTCTGAAGAGGTTCCTTTGTAAAGTGATGCTCAGTCTAGTTAGGAGCCACACCCTGCACACCCCAGCTCCCAGTGCAAGCATTTCTCTCTCTAGTGAATTACTAGAGCACGATATTTGTATTATCCATCTGCATCTGGCCTTGAGAATTTACTTTTTGGTTCACTATTTAGTTCACTTTTTGGTTAGTATTTAGTTTTGTGTATGATGTTTATAACTCGGTGGACAGTCTTGTGCAAAGAGTGAACAGGTTCTCAACATTATCTTTAAAAAGTGGGTGTGTTCATTAAAATATGCTTAAAGATTATTTATCTTGTGAAAGGAGTCTGCTGGATTTTCTCAACTCATTTATTGATTACATACTTTGGATACATCATAGATCAATGAAGGATTCCGGCATCAATTCTTATCTCCTTTGGCCAGAACATTATGAAATTGAAGTCAACAAATACATTACGAATAGATTTTTTTATAATAAAAGGTCATGCCATTTCTAGTAGGTTGGTATTTTTAGGAAATAGAAACTCAGTTGCCTGCACTTTATCCTCCAATGAGGAGTAGCTTGTACAAATAAGGAGTTCCTTCCTCTCCAGGCTTCTCCTTTACATGACTCATGGTGTAACATGTGCACTTAGATTTCCTCCATCAACCAGTCTGGCTAACAACCACTACCACACTGACACATTGTTCAGATGGTGGAAAAACTAATAAAGAGACTATTTCAAGCACTCATTGTAGTGTTATGTATGTGTATGTCTTTGAGTATGTGTGTGTATGTGGTGCATTTGTGTTTGGCTTATGTGTAAGAGGTATGTAGGTTGGTGTATGCACTTATATGTGGAAATCAGAGGAGAACATTGGGTGTCTTTATCAGTTTGCCTTATCTCCTTAACATGAGATATCTCACTGAGTTGGGAGCTAGAGTAGTAGCCAGCGAGTCTCCATACTGCTCCCCCAGCATCACCCAGTACTGGACTTCTAGGTGTGTCTGGCCACACCCAACCTTTTCATGGGTGTTAGGGTTTTGAACTTGGGTCTTCATGGTTCTCATGGTTGAGTAGCCAGTGCTTTTACCCATTAGCATCTTCCCAGCTCTTCAACATTCTTTGAAAGAGAAAAGGGTTGTGAGAATTTAAGATAACAATGTTTACAAATGAGCAAATCCATATTACTACTTCTGGTGGGTGGGTGGGTATTTTCATACTTTGAGGGAAGGGGCAATGGGCAATGCCCTTGTAATTTTAAGTCTATTGCTGGTTTAGTCGCTAATTTTTATATCCATTGCAACTCTCAGGAGTGCTCCTTGTCTCCGACATCTAGTGCCACATTGGATTGCTACACTGGGTATTTCTAAATTTTGTCCTGCTCAGACTTCCTATGATTCTAACATGGCATTGTCCATGCCTGGAGGTTTCATTCCCTGTTTAGTGAACTTTATCTAAGTTAAATACTGTATTTCTTGAGTCATTGATTTTAGTTTGCTTCTTTGCAGAGATGAGTAGTGTGAAATTTTTAGACAAGAAACAGCTGAAATCATGAAAATTACTTTAGGAATTACTCAATTTATCTAAAAATACAGAATCTATCTGCTATTTTTATTCTTATCAAGCTTCTTTTCTCTTTATTATTGTGAAATTGATATTTGTCAAAACATAAATATTATTACATTCTTAATATTCAATCAGGTGATGAGTTGAATTATTACAAATGATCTACTGTTTTACCCCCAAAATACTGCTTATTCAAAATTAAATTTATCCCAATACTCAATACTAGTGAATTTTACTATTCTTTAGCTATAAATAAAGCATGTTGGCTCTCTATAATTTAAGTTATATGAGATTAAAACAGCTAAGTGATCACTGAACTTATATCAAATACTGTTTTAGAGACTGAGGAAGATACTATGTAGTGGATAAAGTGCTAGTGGATAGGGGCTAGAGAGATGGTTCAGTGGTTAGCATTTGTCAATCTTCTAGAGGATCTGAATTTTGTTCCTAGCTTCCATGTCCAGTGACTCACAGCTACCTGGATCTTCAGCTCTAGGTGATCTGAAAGCCTCTTGTGGCTCCCACTGGCACCTACATGCAGGTTACACACACACACACACACACACACACACACACACACACACACACATACACGTGCGCGTGCACACGCAAATAAAAATAAATGTTAAAAATATTGGAGCGTTTTTGGCAGTATTTGAAGGGAACTGAGCATTTTAACTGAGGAGACAGAGTTCATATGTAAGATAGCAGTTAAAAATGCAAAATCAAAGTATAAAGAAAGGCAAACTATGGTAACAAAATATGACTTCCTGGAGTGAAGCACACAGTGGCATAGGTTGTATTTTTCCGAGACATAGTTAAAAGGGACATACTAAAACTGTGGTCCTAGCCTAGGGACTGATATGTGACATTAAAAATCAAAGTTGTGGAATCATAATAATTTATTCACATTTTCGACATCTAACTGGTTTGCCACAGATAACTTTTTTTTCTCCTACTTTTCTACCAGAACATGCCAATCACTTTGTATTTTTTTATGTTTCATATATATATATAAAACCCTTTTACCCCCTGGAACTTCTCATGTTTTCTCTGTACTAAAGAAGGAAATGATACATTCAAAGCATAAACCTGAGCCTCCCACGGGATGGCTTGGATGGAACCAGATAAGAGAGTTACATTAGGCCAGAAGTATGGGTCAAAGCATATCAAACTGAAAGCGTGAGGCTGGAGTCAAGTTGGGGGATATTGTTTGTATCAGATCATTTAAGGCCAGCTCTATCTACAATTTAAAGGCTTTCCAATATGAAGATAATATTCTTGCCAGTGAACAAGAAATAAATTGAGTACATTTTAGGGTAATCATCTAGCATACTACAGACATGAGAAATCAGACACGATCAGGAATAAGTTGGGTGGACGACTCTTAAATAATTGTAATCAAAATATGTGATCCATGAAGCTCAGACACTCAAGTGAGGATACAGCTTGTTCACAAGTGTCATTTCTAATGCACTAGTGGTTGTAAGCAGGGAGGTTTAGGGCAAATAAATCTACAAGTCTATTTAGTACAATCTATACTCTAGGAAAATCACATGGCATTTACATCTAATTTGTATTTTTAACAATTATTTTGAGAAAGCTACTGCTACGAAACACATTTTTGCTAATATATTCTGACTGTTACATTTTAAACATATTTGCAAACTTTAAAAGAGGAATTTACATTAAAGAATATAACACACACATAGTACTATATACTATATTTTATATATAGCCTTGCTTAATAATGTTTGAATCTTAATATTAGCTATTAAAATATGTGGTGCGCTCTCTCTCTCTCTCTCTCTCTCTCTCTCTCTCTCTCTCTCTTTCTCTCTCTCTCTCCTCTCATCTTTCTGCCTAAAAATAAAATGATACATCAGATGAAGCCTGTCTTCAAAACACTTCAGTCAATTCCAAGAGTGTGTGAGAGTGCTCCTTAGTCATAAATTGAGAGTGACCTTGATTCTTTTTAAGTATACAATGCTATAAAAAGGATATTGAATGACTTCTAAGAATTTAAAAACTTCTTTTTTATGGGTGATGGTAACATTGGCAGGTTTTTTTTTTGTTTCTGTTTTTTTTTTTTTTTTGGAGGTAGAGACTTCCTAATTGATATGTTCTCATCAAAACCCTCCCCCCAGGGTTCAGGAAACTATCTGGAAGAGGATCTGGAATCATCATAAGAACGAGAGGTGATAGATGACTCCAAGGAAACAGGATGACTCCAGAGAGAACAGGACTAATGAACATACGAACTTACAGAGACTGTGGTACCATGCACAAGATCTGCACAGGTTCAAGCCAGACAGGGTCCCAGCACAACATGGGCTCTTGCTTTTAATCAAGAAATTATCAGCAATGATATCCCCTAGCAAAGGAAAAATTAGTTTTCTCCAGTGGAGTCTCACTTGGTGTGCCGACTAATATTATGTCAAGTTAACACAAGCCAGAGTTATCTGAAAGGAGGGAACCTTAGCTGAGAAATGGCTCTAAGCCATTTTCTTAATTAGTTATTGATGGAGGAAGGCCCAGCCCACTGGGTTTTGTTCCACTCCTGGGCTGCTGCTTCTGAGTTCCATAAGAAAGCAGGTCAAGCAAGCCATGGGAAGCAAGCCAGTAAGCAGCACTCCCTCCACCCCTATGGCCTCTGCATCAGCTCTTGCCTCCAGGTTCCTGCCTTGCTTGAGTTCCTGTCTTGATTCCCTTAGATGATGAACAGCAATATGGAAGAGTAAGCCAAATAAACCCTTTCCTCCCCAACTTGCATTTTGGCCATGGTGTTTTGTTTCATCATAGCAATGGTAACCTTAACTAAGACACTGGTTATATTAACCACACACTTCAGGGTAGTCCCCATGCCCAGGGACACAAAATGAACTCAATGCTATATTTATAGGGTTTCTTTTTTGTCTCATTTTGCTTTGTTTGAACATTTTTGTCTTATTTCGTCTTTATATACAATAAAATATATACAAATAAAATATAAAAAATATATACAAATAAAATATATACAAATAAAATATAAATATAAAAAAACTAAAATATACAAATGTTAGTTTCCAGAGAGGGAAAAGGTGTGGAGTTGGGTGGATAGGCAGCTGGAGAGGGACCTGGAAGGAGTTAGGGGAGGGGAAATAGTGGGATCAGAATATATTTTATAAAAAAAAAAAATCAAGAAAACAAATGTAACCAGCCACTTCTCTCGGTGCCCTTCCAAAAAATAGTGGATTTGAAATACATGCAGGAAATTTCTTTTTTCTCTTGTTTATGGTACCTTTGGTCCACAAGTTGCTATTCAACTCTGTTTTTTTTTTCTTTCTGATTACTGTTAGTTTGTTGAAAAGGATGTTTTAAAATGAAGCATTTATAATATGCATGAATAAAATATCCATAATTTTCAAAAAAATAATAAATAAAAGGTAGAATCTCATTATGTAGCTTTGGTTAGCCTGGAATTCACTAAGTAGAGCAGGTTGGACTCCAACTCACAGAAGCTCACCCGCCTTGGCTTCCCAAATGCTGAGATTAAAGATACACATCAACATGCCGGGTTTGCAGCATTAAGAAACAGACTTATTTAGTTATCTTTAATTATAAATGTGGGCATGGGTCTATGTGTACACATGTGTATAAGATTGCTAGCACCTGTGGAGGCTAGACGCTTTAGATTCTCTGGAGCTGCTGGAGCTGAAGTTACAGGGAGTTGTGAGCCACGTGATGCTAGTTCAGGGAATTGAACTCTGGGCTTTTTCAACAGCCATATGCATTCTTAACTTCTGAGTCATCCCTCCAGTTCACATTTTACAATATAATATTTTATTAATTCTTTGAGAATTTCATATATGCATACAATGTATTTAGATCATATTCGTCCCTTATTCCTGTACCTGACTCCTCCCAGATCTATCCTCTACCTCCTCCCAACTTCACATTCCGCCCTCCCTTTTATTTTATAACCCATGATGTCCACTTTGTGCTGCTCACATACTCAGAAATATGAAGCCACCCACTGGAGCATAACTGACCAACTATGAGTCACATCTTTAAAGAAAACTAACTCTCCCTCTTCCACCAGTGATCAGTTGTCTATAACTCCATGACTAAGTGTGGGTTGCAACAATTAAAAAAAAAAGTAAACTAAAGAACCCAGGGTTCTCTAACATCTTTAAAGTTAGAGGAGAAAGCAATGAGTGATTGGTATATGGTTGTTTAGATAGCATTCTCCAGGTGAAAGTTGTACAAAGTGGTCTACTCGTACTTTTTGCATTTTTGTATCCCTGTCTTTCTTTTGACCCCCTTCACAGGATTTCATTAAGCTGTTATTTAACTGTTAGTCCAGGTGAAGGTGCACCCAAGAGTATATGTGTACCTTCATAAAGTTTATTACTTTTTAGCTACATATACAGCAGCTGGTGAGGCGGTATCTACCATGCTATGTCACTTGCCTTTCTTGAGACATCTATAGATTAGCTGTGCTTCATTTAGGCCCCACAGACATGTAATTATTAGTACCTATTCATTTAGCATATATGATATACCAGACGCTATGCTAATTATTTTAGCATAAAGACATTTTTTTTGTCATATACCCCAATCTTCAAAGATACACTTAATCTTAAATGAACAATAAAAAGCCAACACATTTGTATATCCTCTCATGGAAAAGACAAAGAGATGATCCCACTTTACTTGTTAAGCTGCCACTAGGAAATTGTATAAATGTTGGCCAAAATATCATTGGCCAAAATATGGAAATGAAGATCTCTAGCTTCAAGGGAGAATGGGAAATGTATTTTGCTTTGGTAAAACCGTTGTGTGATATTTTGTTTGTGTTCTGACAAGTAAAGCTTGTCTGGAGATCAGAGGGCATAGCTAGCCACTAGTTAACCATAGAGGCTAGTCAGTGGTGGCACACACCTTTAATCCCAGCACTTGAGAGGAGGAAGCAGGAAGATCAAGAGTTCAAGGCCACCCTGGGTTACACAAGATTGACACAGTCTAAAAGAGACAGACCAGGTGGTAGTGGTGTAGGCCTTTAATCCCAGAACTAGGGAGGTGGAGACAGGAATATAAGGCAGGTGGAAACAGGATCTTGTCTCCACTTGGTCTGATGATTTGTAGAGGTAAGAAGTTTCTAGTGGCTGTTTCTCTGATCTTTCAGCTTTCATCCTCAATATCTGACTCCGGGTTTTTATTGTTAAGACTAATTAGGATCGTGCTTCATAAAACCATGGAGCCAATTAAATTTCTATTTCTATAATGAAGAGGAGAATGGGTATTAGGATGATAGCCAGCATGGGGCACTTGGCTATAAACATACCAACTAACTTTTCCTGTGATTCCCAAAATACAGTAATAAAATTACAATGAGACAGACTTGTGACTAGTCTGAAATTAAGGTATGGGACATTCTTCCCATTGTGCTCTAATGAAAACTTCCTAGAGGAGGCAATATTTGAATTAGATACTTAAGAATTGCAAGGTTATGCATTAGAAAAGAGGTGGATACAGTCTAGGCTAAGAAAAATCACAGAAGAGATAGATATTCCAGAGCACTTGGTAAAATACAATTATTTTAGCAAGGCTATTGTGAAGACTGCCTCCATGCAAGTGAAGTACAGGCGCATAAAAGGGTTGGAGCTAGATTGAGGATGCCAGTTTAGCATTTATCTGGGCGACTGTGAAATTAATGAATGGTTGCAAGCAAAGGATTAATGCAGCAGACTTGTTAACCAAAATAATTCAGGATCAACAGGTCAACTTTCCTGAAACTTCAGATTTTGAAGGATATTCTTCCAAAATTGAAAAATATTCTTCAAAAATTTTGCTGTACTCACTGAAAAGCCCAGATTCAGGCCAAAACACAATGTATGAAATTTCAGGCCCCACCAGAGGCAATTACAGCAGTTTATCACAGTAGGCCTGATGAGAAACATTTCCTTCTCAAGCCAGATTTCATACACAGCCCATGTGCGTGGGGTTCTGAAAGGCAGTACTTACTATCTATGACTCATATTCTTTTCTGCCCGGGGTACCTCAGATGTGAAATAATTCCTCTCAAATCTACTGGATGTTGCCTGGTCATCATTTGATGTCCCATGGGGAAAGATGGTGCATTTTGACTCTTGTTTATTTACTTTGCACACTATCTAAATGAAGAACAGATAACAACTTGAGGTTTAGTTGTGTCTTTATTAGGGTTTTCATTGCTGTGATAAAGACCATGAACAAAAGCAACATGGGGAGGAAATGGTTTATTTCAGTTTACAACTGGTGATATTCCATCTCTGAGGGATGTCAGGACAAGAACTCATGACAGGAAAATTCATAACTTATTGAACACCTTGACACTTGGTATCTCAATTCCTATTCATCACCTTTTCATTTGTACTGTTTGCTTTAATTAAAGGTGACCACTAAACTTTGCTTGACAAAATGGTCCTTTAGGTTCCTGCTTCACAAAAAAACTGCCAGACATTCTACAGGACACATAAAAAAAATGACTGAGAGACTCTAGCCCTGTGGGCTGAAGACAGATGCCCCAACTTTACAAGAGAACTTTGGATGACTGTCCAGGCTGCCAGCTGACTCTGTCTACCATACAAGACTCCCCAAAGTTGCTTACATCCTTCTCCCATTTCTCAGGTAATGTTATATCCTTCTGAGGTATTTGATGTGGTTGAAGACTAGATAGTTATAATTTCCTCAGTTATGATAAAAAATAGGTTAGATATAAAACCTTAGACTCACAAATATAAGGTAGATAGGATATCTTCTTTAATATTGTAACTGTAATTCTTCCTTGACAATTGTTTTGTTATATGTAATTTTACTATGTTAAAGTTAAAACCTTCTTTTTGAAAAAGAAGAAAAGGGGAAGTGCTGTGGATATCGCTCTATATAAATAAAACACTGATTGGCCAATGGCCAGACAGAAAGTATAGGCAGGACTAACAGAGAGGAGAATTGAGGAAACAGGAAGAGAAGAGAGACCTGCCAGCCGCTGCCGTGACGGGCAAGATGTAAGGTACCGGTAAGCCAGGAGCCACGTGGCAGCTTATAGATTAATTAATAATGGGTTAATTTAAGATAGAAGAACTAGATAACTGGAAGCCTGAGCCATTAGGCCAAACAGTTTAAATAATATAAGCGTCTGTGTGTTTATTTTATAAGTGGGTTGTTGGACTGCTGGGGCTTGGCAGGACCCGGAGAGAAAACTCCAGCTACACCAAGCAAAATAATTTTTAAAGAGGCTTCTCAAGGTGGCTTCTCATTGAGCAGGAAACCATAATTTTGAAATGCCTGCTGTGGTATATTTGTTAAATATTCAACTACACAAGTAACTACTAATAAAATAAATGTGAGAAACTAGAGTTTTACAGAGCTTAAGTGATTTGTACACATATAGGAAATCATTTTGTTACATGAAATAAGTCAAATTCAGGAAGTGAAATGTAACATGCTGTCTCTTACATGTGTAATCGGTACACACACACACACACACACACACACACACACACACAAGAATAATTAAAACATTATAAAGATTAAAATATATGCCTCTTTCACCATGTTGGGCAGCATAACTACATGTAATTTGTATTTATCAATCAATATACAATAGAGGCTAAGGATATAGCTCAGCTGATAGCACACTTTCCTAGCATGCATGATTCCCTGAGTTCAATTATCAGCACCTCAAGAAACCTGAAATGGTGGCACACACCTGCCATCTCAGCACTCAGGAGGTAGAGACAAGAAGATTGGAAGCTCAAGGTTGTCTTCATCTGAAGCTAGTCTAGGATGCATGATTCCCTGTTTCAAAGAAGGGAAAACACAGCACCAAATAAAAAGAAATTTAAAATGTTTGGCTATAAAAATGCATATTGCTAAGTAAGAGAAACAAACATTGAAAGGCTATATGCTGTAACATTCTAATAATGTGACATTCCAAAAGAAAATATCCAAAACTATATGGGTTTGGTGTAAGATTTTGAGGGATAATAAAAATATCCGTGGTTGTTAGGTATTATTCTGGGAGAAGGAGGTGTGATGAATAAAAGGAGGACAGGTCATTCTTAGGATAAGGAAACTATTCTATATGATACATTGAAGATTCTTTGTGTTTATCAAAACCTACAGTATTATCTAACACAGAGGAACCTGTTATTAATAATCCATGCATTGTAACAAATATACCCATCTATTATAAAAACAAAGTAGCAGGAGAAACTGGGTTTAGAGGATGTGTGGGAAGGGGTATGTATTAACTCTATAGTTGATTACCAGTTTTACATAAGCTTAAATTTGACCCAGAATATAAAATCTATTCTTAAATGCTTGTTTTTATTATCAGTGTCAGGATAGGGCCAGGTTAGTAGAAGGTGTCTTGTAATTTCAATGTAAAGCTCTGTTTCTAGTAGTTCTAAACACAATGAACGTATGAAATAAACCATAGCACACAGGTCTAGGTCTTGATCCTTGCACATGGCAGTGAGCAATTGTGAAAGGCAAGAGGAACAGATGGCTTTCTGTGATTGAGTGGCATATATCGGACTCAGGAAATAATATAGGAGTTTTCTGTCACGTAGGGAGAACTGTGTGTAATGACCCTCGATGCCAGGGATTTTCTAACATTATGAGAAAAACAGACATGGAGAAGCAGGAAACCAATATTTAT
The DNA here is from genome assembly GCA_902168425.1 of Peromyscus attwateri. Lineage (NCBI taxonomy): Eukaryota > Metazoa > Chordata > Mammalia > Rodentia > Cricetidae > Peromyscus > Peromyscus attwateri. Next base: position 3,458 of record CABHPP010147638.1, on the reverse strand, counting down.
GTGATACTTAGGACAAGTCACTGTTTATGTATTGTCTCTTAAACACCCTCAGGACATCTTTTATGATGCTCCTTCACGTGCATCATCCCTCATCCTATAGTTATATATTGATGCTGCATATTGCTATCCAGCTGGAGCTCTCATTCCCAGCCTCACTGGCAGCTAGTTGTGGTTGTGGAATTTCTTTCCAAGGGAGGATGAATGGAATTGGTGTGGGAAGTTCTATGTTCTTCATTTAAAGGCGATCATGTGCTTTTGGATAATGTCCTTTCTCATTCTTATAGTGGTCAGCAACTAGCTTTGACAGAGAAGATGGAAAGAACAACCATAGCATAATCAACATGCAAGGTTGTTGCCATCACTTTGCTCTTCTATACCATTCAGGACTACCCATACTCATTAAGAGCTGTGGTCAAGGCGAGACCACCAAAGACATTGTGTCAGCGTTGACATCCATGGGTGAGTCAAGGTGCAAATGGACAGGGAGTCTGAATGATGGAATCTGTAGGTAATCTTTCTGAGACAGCAAAGCACAAAAAGGTGAAACATGGCTTCTTTTCCCATGGGAAACTGATGATAAAATCTAGGTATTTATAGCTCATATCCTATCACTGACAAAGTACATAGAGCACACCTGGGAGTGGGAGTGGTAAAGAAATTATATGTGTAAATAGATGCATACTACTTCTAACTCCAGAAAATACATGTTAAATGTGTCAGTTTTATATAAAATGTAAACTTTACTACTGAAGTGGATGAGAAGTTAGGGTTACCAGCTAAGTATCAGCCACCCAGGAAGAAGTTTGCTGCATATTTTACCTTTAGGTGACCAATTATCAACGTTATACCAGAGTAATTCTGACTAGGAGGAAATACATATGGTTGCACCAAAGATGGCCACATCTCATATCTAATATATGCCACACAGATATTTGGCAAATCCCTAATTTTCTGTCATTCACGATGATGTGCTTAGTCAAAGTTTTTTATTACACGCATCCCAGGCTGATTTTGACTCATTATGCCGACAGTAGAGTTGGTAAAAGATTTTGAGTGTTTTATTGAATAGTCACAATATGAAACATTCTCTTGGACGATTAATCTGCTAAAGAGGCCCAAAATCATAGAGGCCACATCAGACATTGAATCATTCTTCAGAAAAGTTCTGCTGAGCACAAGCCTATCTCTATACATCTGTCCTGGCTGCTACGATGTAGCATGAATCTTAAAGAGTCTTATTAATAAAAACAAATCTGGGAGCCAGGTACTGGGATCAATGCTAGAAGATCAGAGAAGCAGAACAAGCCACAGCTTCCTCACCTTGCCAATTTCTCAGCTGGTTCTGTTTCCTCAGACTGGAAGCCTCTGAATCCTCATCCAAATAGATCTCAGCTGAACTGCTTCTTGAAAGCCTAAAAGCTTAACCATCTAAAAGCTTCTAGTTTCTGGTCCTCACGCCTTATATACCTTTCTGCTTTCTGCCATCACTCCCTGGGATTAAAGGCTTGCTTTCTGGGATTAAAGGCGTGAGTCACCATGCTTGGCTGTATCCTTGAACACACAGAGATCTAGGTAGATCTCTGCCTCTGGAATGCTAGGATTAAAGGCGTGAGTGTCACCGTTTTCTAGCCTCTGTATCTAGTGGTTGTTTTGTTCTCTGACCCCAGATAAGTTTATTAGGGTGCACAATATTTTGGGGAACACAATACCACTATATTTCCACTTTTTTGTCTAAAATTTAAAAAGCTTGTAACTAATACAAGAAAAACTATATCCAATAAGTACAATAACTATATATAATATATACAAGCAATAAATACTTAAAGAATGTCTAGTCCATTTGCATTTGACAAACTCAGAGAAAATAATTCCATTTTCTATCCTATTTTGGTAAGTCCAAAGTGTACCTGATTCACTTTCTATCCTAACTTATATTACTAACAGAACTATCTCACAATGTCTTTCAAATTTATATACTTACACCTCTTTAGTGAGTTTCTTTTCTAAAAATGTCTAGTACATTAACATTTGACAGATTCAGAAATTCACAAAAAACTCCATTATATAGATTAACAATGTCCAGTCCAGTAACATTTGATTAACTCAGACAAAAAATTTTCATTACGTCTGGTCTGTCCTGGCTGCTACCCTGAGCCTTCAGGGTCCTGTTCAGGTCCCCCAACACTTTTGCTCTTGTTCTAGCAGCTCCTGAAATGAAATCTTTGGACTTAATGCTTAAATTGCCATCCCAGGAATTTGCCACGAAGTGAAGTCCAGGAGCCAGTATTTTATTTTTCTCCACAGTGGAAGATAGGTTCTTCTTCCTATTGAAGCCTACAAAAAAAGTGAGAAATTCCTTTTTTGTTTTTAGAAATGATTCATTTCACTTTTAAATATATGTCTTTGTGTATTTGTGCGTAGGTACGTGTACATGTTTGGGGAAACCAGACAACCGTGTCAGATGCCCTGGACCTGCAGTTACAGAATGTGAACCAATTGACATGGGTTCCAGGAATCAAACTTGGGCCTTCTGAGAGAGCAGTATGCACTCTTAACCACCGAGCCCTGTCCCCAAAGTGTGGAACTCCCAAAATATATTACTCAGATTAAAATTCAGGGAATTGTATATTAATTTCCCATTTGCATTAATATCTCAGCTAAATTTATGCCTATAAAGTGTGGTGATTAGAAGAACAGCTCTTGAGTTTAAACTCAGTGACAGCTAATGAGTTCCTCCAGCTCTAAATGTAATATTGATCTGTCAATGGCTAGATAACGCATTCAAAAAGCCAAAAAGGTAATGTGTGCAAAGGGCAAATGCAATAATTTAATACTTCTGTGAGGTAAAGGAAAAAACAGAAACCATACTTAGAGCCCAACGTCCACAATTACTTAAAAAAAAACCCTCCAAATTTTATTTCAGATCTCTACATCATGGATTCAACCAACAATATATGCACTGAGTTTTAGATCATACACATTATATTTTTCATACTGTTGAAAGAAAAAATTTTATATCAATTTCACTGTGAATTTCACCCCTCAGGGGCCCCAATTATCAATATACAAACAAAATTTCATTTATTTTTCAACTTGAATATATTAAGGTATCATTTTCCCCATATTATTCCACAAATTTTGGAGTAGCCCATGACTTTGATTCAAGATTAATTTTTGGTTTGCTTAAAGGGGCACTAACAATTCTATGAATTTCTTATTATGAGTGTGAAAATTTCCCCCTGCTTTTATTGAAAATAGGTTCTTTTCTCACATAATATATCCTGGTTACAATTTCCCCTCTCTCTACTCCTCCCAGTTCCTCCCCACCTCCCCTCCCATCTGGATCCACTCCCTTTCCCTCTCTCACTAGGAAAGAACAGGCTTCTGAGATACAACAACAAAACATAACAAAGTAAAATATAATAAGACAAAACAAAGACCATCACAACAAAGTTGGA
>CABHPP010147637.1:26336-42209 GCA_902168425.1 Peromyscus attwateri | reverse complement strand
TGTGTGTGTGTGTGTGTGTGTGTGTGTGTGTGTGTGTTACAGTTTCTACTTCTGTGATAAAACAACTTGACTGTCAGCAACTTGGGAAGGAGAGGGCTTAATTCTATACTGTGAACACTTTATCACAGCAAAATGTATTATCTGAAAATGAGTACATAAAAACTTGAAACTTTCACTGGAACTCAAATTACCAATCTGAATATTAGCTATGGCATGATATTAATACTAGTGCGCAGCCCAGACTCCCAGGCCTGTGAACACCATGCCTACTACCCTTGCGAGGAGTGCCCTGGAGCCTGTATCTTTGGGTGCCTGGGCATACCTAGTGTTGAGGTCTCTGTGTACCAGGTCACTGTGAGAGTATTGACCACCTCAGGGTCTAGGGCAGTGGTTCCCAACCTTCCTAAATGCTGTGACGCTTTAATTCAGTTCCTCATGTTGTGGTGACCCCCAGCCATAAAATTATTTTGTTGCTAATTCGTAACTGTGATTTTGCTACTGTTATGAATCATGTTGTAAATATCTGATTTGCAGGATATCTGATATTCAGTTCCATGAAAGGGTCTTTCAACCCCCACAGGCATTTTGACCCACAAGTTGAGAACTGCTGCTGTATTACCGTCTCACATGTGAACTCTGTATTAATGCACATAAGAGAAGTCTGATCTTCTACCTGTTCCCCTAAGCCGTCACTTTTGCCCTAAGAAATAAAGTGTGTTAAACTGAGCTGACTGGGAGGCACATACCTGTAACCCCAGGATTTGGAGGGCAAAAGGAAGAGGATGGAGCTTCATAAAATCTACCCATCTTTAAATAAACAAAAGGAAGATTTAAAAAAATGTTCAAACTTAGAAAAAGAAATGTACCTGATTTTATAGTTGTTTCCCGGCTATTATCTGTTTGTCCAAAATGCAGATCATAAATACTAAATCAAAGAATACACCTCCCTTTTGCACTTCTTAGACAGTTCCCCAAGGATTAAACATGCCTGCCGTAGGTTGATTTTTATTGTTTGTGTATTTGAAAGCAACTTTAGGTGGAAACCCAGGAGCAGGTCTGGTTCTTGACCTGATTGTAAGTTTCTCTTTTCCTCTTCATTACAGCAAGTTACTCATTACACCAGAAAACTGCCAAGGAGTTCTTCAGTGAATGGACCAAAGGAGAAAGTGTGTGTTCGAACCCCTCTGTTACCCCTGGATACAGTTTCAATCTCAGACTTTTGTAAAATAAAATGGACACATGCACAAGTGGAGGCATCTGTGTGTCTCTCCAGAGGCTATGGGTGGCCGGTGACAAGTGGTGGGTCAAGGGTGGCTAATGGCCAGTGCTGGGAGGGCTGTCCAAAGTCCTCCCTACTGGAAACTTCTGGAGCCACAGACCTGGGGCCTGGGCAGAATAGTAAGTTTAAGGAAGACAAAGTAGGGGAAGATTCAAGAATGAAAACCAATTAGAGTTCGTGCTATAAAAAGACAGAAAAGGCATGGATGAGTGTAACAGGTTTGGTGTAACAGGTTTGGTCATGGACCTGATAAACAGATAGCGGGACTCGCTAGAATAGGAGAATAGACCAAAGCCACCGAGGCAGCTAGTGAAGGGCCCTGGCATGTGACTCCACAGTGGATGGGTGAAGAGGATAAATGGTGTTGGTTATGTGTATTACAGGCGAGATGGGATCTCACAGACAATGGAAAACACTGGCCCACCACAGCTACCACAACCAATTCAGAACAAGTAAGTTACTTCAGTAGGCCTCTACTCAAGATAGAAATACAGTCAATTCAAAACATTTCCAGAAAGATCGTTGTAGACTCCTATAGAATTCATCAGATGAATTCTAATCAACATTGAAGGGGAAGTTGATACCAATTCTACAAAACTTATCCCAGGAAACCAAGATCAGTAGGCCTGCCCCCATGTATAATAAACAGCATCAGGTGATAAACAAAAATGCTCAGCTGAAGCTTCTGAAATGATAAAGAAGCTCAGGACCCATGAACACCAAATCCAGCCTGCCATACCTTGGACAGACCTGGCTTTATTCCCATCTAAGAACAGGGCAATTAGGGAGCTTGTGAACCTCAGTATAACCAAGAGCTGCCAGGGGGCACAGGTGAGCATTCTTCAAAGCCAGAATAACCTTTCCAACTGGTATACCTAATTTTTTTCTTTTTCTTTTTCTTTTTTTTTTTTTGTTTATTTTGTTTTGTTTTGTTTGTTTGTTTTGGTTCTTTTGAGACAGAGTTTCTCTGCATAGCCCTGGCTGTCCTGGAACTCATTTTATAGACCAGGCTGGCCTTGAACTCATAGAGATCTGCCTGCCTCTGCCTCCCTAGTCCTGTGATTAAAGGTGTACACCACCACTATCCTATCTAATTTATTATTATTATGTTTTTCTAAGTTATTCATTTTACCCAGAATTTTATGTTTCTTGGACTAATAAATACTATGCAGCTGTGAGAAAGGGGCTGTCATTTTCTCTCCCTGCTCCCAGCCCCTGAGTACATTTTCCCATTCAAGATCATTCTTTGCTACATAGGGAATTCAAGGCCAATTTTTGATAGAACATTGTTCCAAAACATAGCAAAAACACATGTTCCTATATCTGTTTATTGATGCGGCTGAAGATACAGACACAGAGCATGTGTAGTTTAATTCCACAGTTCCTAATAGCATTATAAATGTCCTCATCTTAGTTCTTCCTCACACTCTCCATATTCTCTACCATTGCATTTCATGTGGTCCTGTCCATTGTGGAAACACAAAATACAAACCAAAGTTTAACACCTCACTTGCTTGAGACCTAGGGAGAATGCTTCATGAATAAAATGTCTGTCACACAAATGTGAGAATCAGAGAACCAGAGAACCAGGTCTAACCATGTTAGACCTCAACATGGGAAAATCACCATGTTGCCAAGGCTGGCCCTGAACTTGCAGCAATCCTGCTGTCTCCCAGCCTCCCCAGCACTGGGATTAAGGCATGCACAACTGCAACCAAGGAATCTTTCTTGATTGCACTAAGAAGTTCATGGGATCCACCTCATACTGAAATCATGTCATTTCTCTACCGACCATAGCTAGATTTGTGGGCAGGGCAAGGCATGTTGGTGGCCAGCAACGGTGAGCTGTGACCCATTTGTGTTGAATATCCTGTGAGCAGCCTGCCCCCTCAAATTCACAGACAATTCAGAATCATTATCGGGCTTTCTGATTTAACGAATGAACCAAGGAAAAAACAAGTGAAGAAATGAATTAACATATTTTTTTTAAAACAGTCTGACTGTGTAACCCAGGCTATCCTCAAACTTGCCATCTTCCTGCTTTAGTCCCCCAAGTATTAGAATTATAGACATGCCCTGCCATACTTGGCTTAATTATTATTATTATTATTATTATTTTTTGAAGAGGAAGGATTGGAAGGAAAAAAATTATGTTGCTCACATTTTCACAAAATCTTTGGAACTGCTAAAGTCTAATACAGTTATATCTAACTAATATCCTAACAAGGATATTAATATCCTTCTTCTGAACTGGTGGCCGGCAAGAGATTATGACCTATCAGTCCAATTTCCCAGAGTTCCCGAGCTTGATGGTAAAGGGGGAAATACCAGACATTCGGCCAAAAATCACTTTTGTTTCCACACTCCCCATGATTAATGTTAACTGCCAACTGGACAGACTTTAGAGTCACCTAGGGGACAAAGAACCAAACCTCCAGGCACACCCAGGGGGGATTGTCTAGGTCAAGGCCAGCCTCTGAAGAGGGCTGGAAGGGATTCTCTTGATTGTGTTCACTGATGTGGGAAGACCCATTTTAACTGTGCGCACCACTGATGCCTGGGCTGTGAACTGTACCTATGAACTGTACCTACTCCAACGTCCACACTACTAACTGAGTTACACCTCCAATCCCATTATTGTGCACCAAAACTTTCTCTTTGGAGAATATAGGAAAGGTTTGGGAACATTCACCGTCACCTGACCACCAACGTGCACACCAGTCCCCACACCAACACCCATGCCAGTATCAACACCAACTTTTTGAAGTAAGAATAAAGTTCAAAATATTAAACTGATCTGCAATTAGAAGTATAATTTAGAGCCAGGCGGTGGTGGCGCACGCCTTTAATCCCAGCACTCGGGAGGCAGAACCAGGCAGATCTCTGTGAGTTCCAGGCCAGCCTAGTTTACAGTGCAAGATCCAGGAAAGGCACCAAGACTACACAAAGAAACCCTGTCTCGAAAAAATAAAACAAAACAAACAAACAAAAAAGTATAATTTAGCTTAAATACGTATGTTTTGAAATGAGATGACGAATACATTTAAAAACTATACGATAAAAATAGAGAAGATAGTAGAACAGGCTACTAGGAAGGGGAATAATTAAAAATTGGGGGAATAATAATTAATTGGGAAAGGGTAGGGAGGTACAGAGGAAGAGACAGAGAAGACTGATGCACAATACTAAGGATGTCTGGGGGGAAAATAGAGGGAAACCTATTATTCTATAAGTTTACATAAAAATGGAGTTACTCCACATGAAGAGTATAATCCCCCAGCAAGAACCACAGACTAACAAAAACCCTATTGACTGACAAGGGATAGATAGATCCCTTCAAGTTGTTGATCAAGGGAGTCCAAGAGACACCCAAAACAATATAGGCTGTTGCCACCGCTCTAGGTTGTTGAAGAAAAGACCCTACAGATGAAGACACTACCTGCTTCCACCACAGGGCTTGGACAAATGAAGCTGGTGCTGTTCCAGAGGTTTCCTCCCTGAAGGATAACTCTCGTAGTATTAGAGGGTGCTATGTAAGCTGCCAAGGGAGAAATGTTATCAGCAATACTACATGCTTGTAGTTCCTGAAAAACACAGCAATGATCATCCCAGCAGACTAGCCCCAAAAGTTCCATAATGACACTTACATCTTGGGGATAACCAACGGTTCTCTAATTGAGTTTACAGTCCATTCAGTAGGATGGAATTCATGCCTGGAACTGTACTCTGATCCACAGATCCTAGGAGAGAACCTACTACTGCCATGTTGCTAAATTAATACCGTTTTCAGCTTCCTTCTAAATACTTGTATTTGTGCCCATAGATGAGTCAACTCTCATCTTTCACCAAGGAAAGGTTTTTGCAGCAGACAGATGCTATTCCAGAGTTCCCCAAGGGGTCGAAAGGAAGAGAATAGTAGAAGGTGGAGTGCCTGCTTCCAAATGAGACATCTATAACACAACCCCTATACCTAAGGCTCAGGGAATATCAATGGAAAAGCTGGAAGAAAGATTGCAGGAGCCAGAGGACTAGTCGAGCTGCTGTGAGACAGTGTCTTCTGGGAACAACACCCACAAACATTCAACAATATGGTTACCTGTGTGTATGTGCACATATATAAATATATGCATGCTGTAATCATATTTTCCTGTGTATCTTGATCTATATTTTTCTTCTGACAGATCTTCAAGTTCATGAATTCTCAATTATGCTAATATAATACTCATCTTGTTATTCACATTTGCTATATGGAAGACTTCCCAGCCTGTTAAACCAATCAGTTTACAGTCTGTCTATTTTCTCGTTTAGTTCCCTGCTGTTTTCCATAGACTTGCATCCTGGATGAGGCGATCTATATTAGTGTCTGTCAGACTGCTATCAAGAGGGCACAGGTATTCTGAGGTCTAAGGTGGTGTTTTCCTTTAAGGAGTATTTAATTGTGTTCTGTGAAGGCAGCCAAAGGAACAGAAAATCTTGAATCATAGGAATCCCCTTCCAGGAATTTCCAGAAAAATTTTCAATTAGACATCCATGAAGGTCAAATTTTTCACTTCCAATAAAGTTTTTAGAAAAACCCTGACACTAAATTCTCAAGGGGAAAAATGGACTGCTATAAACTTACAACAAAAATGTTGTGCCAAATAATCTTTTTGTTTTGTTTTGTTTTTTTGTTTTTCGAGACAGGGTTTCTCTGTGTAGCTTTGCACCTTTCCTGGATCTGGAGAGATGGCTTAGCCGTTAAAGGCTAGGCTCACAACCAAAAATATAAATAATCTTTTAAATATCAGAGTATCAGTGGATTTCGGTGTTTCAATTATTTTTAATTCTTCTTGCATGTGTGTCTCAGATTCTTTTCTTTTTTTAACTGAGAATCCCTTTATTTAAAAAAAAATATTTAAAGACTCAGTAACAATGCTAAGGAGGAAGCAGGATGCATTTCAGAGGCACCTGTGCTAAGGAATAAGTTTAGTCTAGCAGAATCCTGGATAAGTTTTCCCACAGATCTTTTCTTTTGATTCATTAGTTAACTCATTACCTGTCTGAAACTCCCAAGCCCGAGTTCTGAGTATGCGCTGCCCTGCTCAGCTGATTGCCTTGTAAGTCTTTGTGTCTGGTGTCAGTGACAGCCACAGTGCACACGACAATGGGATTTCCACACGGGAGGGGCAGTGTTGATAAAGCGATTGGGAATGAATTGTATAGCTAGCAGTCTAAGCAGGACACGTAATCATGATAGAGAAACACCCAAGTTATCAGTCAGGTGACATTAATAAGGAGGGCAGAGTCATCCACGACTGACCAGGAGGAAGCTATAGAGCCAAGGCTGCCAAGCTCTCTAGCTGCTGATGAGGTCACAGGGGAAAACCTCAAGAGGAAGAAAGAGTCTGTGTGAGAGCACGGAATTCAGATGTTCTCCAGAAGCCAGCCAGCAGCAGCTTTCCGCAGGAGGAAAAATCAAGGCAAAGGGTCGAGACCATCGCTCCAGAAGTCAAGAAGACGGGCTTGAGAGAAGAGTTTCAGATGTGTGACATCAAGCATGGGGTGGAGACACCTGGGCAAACGGCGTAAACAACGGACTTGACCAGCCAGGGCCCTGAGAGATTTCTTTTCCAAGTCAGAATTTCTAGAACCTCATTCTGTGTTTAGACGAACACCTTTTCCAATTGCCAATAATGTCTTAGAATCTTTCTTTCTAGTAGAAATGGTAGGACTCCAGGTAAAAATCTTAGCTTGTGTCACACCTTGAAAACAGAATACTTCAGGACCACACCCTGGACGTGGTTCCAAGTGAATCACCCTCATGAAACATTTTGTTTCCAAAAGCTTCACCATTGTTTGCTCTTGGCTGTGTTATTTTTGGTTTCGATTTTTCCTGCCATTTTTTTTTTTTTAAATAATGAGCACCTATTCTTGTAAAAGCCATCCGTTCAAGGAAAAGTCATCGTACGATAACGATGTCAGAACTGTTCTAGAATGTTCCAGAGCCATGGTTCATTAATTTGTTCCAAGAACATCTGATGGAGTGCATGATAAGCCTGCATTGCCTTTTACTGTACTGTACAATGTTTTTTTTTTCTTCTGATCATCAAAAAGGATGATGTGGTTTCTTCTTTAAGTTCAGTATTTCATAAGAACAAGCAAGGTTTCTAAAGAGTAAGGCCCTATCTTTAAAGTAAAAAAAAAATTAAAAAACACAAAAACAAAAAACCCATTGCATTAAGTGGACATAAACTTGGGTGTACTCGGCAAACTTTTACCAAATGGAGTCTCAATTTTGTATTGTGAGAAACATTTTTCACTATTTGAACCTTTGCTTTAGTTTTGAACATTCTAGAAAAATCTCCAGACGTGCAGAGCTGTTGCCAAATACAGTAGAAAAGGTGGATGACCCCCCCCCCCCCCCAAAAAGAACCAACTAGTCCAATGAAGAAGCAAGCTCTTCATTAGGCTTAACCCAGACAGACATCTAGGTAAGAAGACTAGGAGGGAGGCCTGTGTGTGGATCTGTCCAGTCTATCAAGTGCTCTTGCTATCTGCTACCCCAGAGGCTGGCTAACCTGTGTCTCCCAGGTTGGCTTTTAGAGTTGCTGTGACATGACACTGACATTTTTGAGGACCTATGGAAGCTTATATGAAAGTCAATAACAGATAACTATTGGTAGTTTGGACCACAGCTGTCATGATATATTCTTTATTTTAAACTCAAACTCTGAAAAGTTTTCTGAAGCAAAATGCTCTCTCCTGGTCACTGTCTTCGTGGTTCTTAGCATTTCAGTGGTGCCTTTTGTGGCTTGAACTCCAAATTCTCCTGCTGGGTTAACAGGTGGCCACCCATGCCACTGATGGGGTTGGGGGCATTTCCAGGGCTGAGCCCTCTGTGTGTACTCAGTCACCATAATGTGTACTGGGAACTCCAAGGACATCATAGCCAACAGCTGATGTCCTCAAGGGATAAATCTGATAAGAAATACAAATGTTTAGTTTCTTCTTATGATGAACAGAGATGCTTTATCATTTTATTGTTTATCGAGTTACAAATACATAAAATAGAAAATGAAACTGTCCTGAGTGGAAGCCACTTCTCTCTGCCTACGTGTCGGCTATGGGGATTGGCCAAGCTCTATAAAGGAGCTCCTTCAGTAGCCAAGGGGGGTCAGTGGACTAGACAGCCATGGCACATAGTAAAACATCTCCTATGGAAGGTTCCAGAAGGATCCCTGAAGAATACCACATAAATGAAGATGTGGGCTTTGCTCTGCCACATCCACTGGTAAGAGATATCAGTGAAAACTCTGTTTTGTCCTCATTATTTATCTCCACAGGTGAACTTCTGAGTAAGCAACTCTGTCTCACCTTCTCCTGAACGAATGCATAAAGAACTTTCGAACTTGGAGCTAGGGTACAAATAAGTGAGCCTCCCTCTGTTCTTCCACGTTTGCTCTTCCACATTCAGTCTTGTTTGTGCTCCTTACCTTCCTGAAGTGGAAATGTAACGAAAGAAGGAGAGCATGGGAAGTCTTTTAGCTTTATAGAGCAACAGTGTTTGCAGAGGGGAAGTGGGTTTGTAACAACCCCCTTTTCAAAGGCAACAGTCAAATGGCCCAAGTCCGGGCTTCCCCCTCCTCTTCTGAACTATATCAAATGTATGGAGTCTGTGTTCCTCACTAATTTCATTGTATGAGATGACTTATCAACTAACCTTTGTTTAGAATTAACAATGCTTGTCGTTTGCTAAGCATAATTCAAGGGAGGGTCTAAACTACCTTGACTGTACTTTGGTGCAAGTTTTAGCCTCGATGTGTAAAGTATGTGGGGGCAAAATACTCATCTTAAAACACCACATGTCTCAACCAGGTGCGGTGGTGCACTACTATAATTCCAGCACCCAGGATATAGAGGCAGGAGGATGGCCTCAAATTCGAGACCAGACCCGTCTTAAAACAAACCCAAGAACCTACTGAACAAAAACTATGTCACTAAATTTAACTGTAAATAATGCCACGCATACCAGTTTATCATCAACATTTTCATTATGAGAACTTATGGAGAACAGGATGGAGGCAAGGTAGTCCTAAAGTGGTGGACTGCGCTCACCTCGTCCCACTAAGAACCGGAGTAAACAGCCGCGTTTTGAGCTTGAGTGACACTGGGAGGGACCCAGCCGTGAGGAGCCTGGAGCCAGGAAGGCACGGATCTTGGGTCAGTGAGCTAGAGACTGGGATAAGATAAGGAAAACCAAGGCGCTCCCCGGGGCGGGCGAGGCACTGGAAACCTGCAGAGTTAAGGGTGGCTGCAAGCTTGTACCAGTTTGCCTTGTCGGGGGCTTTCTGGGCTTTTGGAGCGTGCACCCTGCGGGCGCTCAGGAGGAGCATCCTCCGCAGCTCCCATCCAATCCACCGGCTTGCTGCCTGGAGGGCGGTACCACGGTGTAGCGCCTCGCGGACTCACCCCGCCCGCGGGCACGCTGCCTGGTACCCTTGCAAGGAACACCCTGGAGCCTGCATCCTTGGGTGCCCTGGCGTACCTAGTGTTGAGGTCTCGGTGTACCGGGTCACTATGTGAGTATTGGCCACCCCAGGGTCTAGCGCAGGGGTTCTCAGTCTTCCTAATGCTGCAACCCTTTAACAAACAGTTCCTCACGTTATGGTGATTCCCAACCATAGAATTATTTTCGTTGCTACTTCTTAACTGCAATTTTGCTACTGTTATGAATCGTAATGTCTGTTTCTTTCCAATGGTCTTAGGCAACCCTTGAGAAAGGATCTAGCGATCCGCAGGGGGTCGCAACCCACGGGTTGGGAACCGCTGTTGTAGCGGGCAGCCGCCTAAGGGAGGGGCAGCAGGACGGCGCGTGGGTGTGGTTCAGAGTTCCGGAGTCCGTTTGGGGACATGGTCTGTATGTCTGTGGGATTCATTGGCGACGTGTGATTGTAAATCTGAGATTTAGGAGATACCTTTATTTGAATTTCATTTTCATTTGAGGGTGGGGGCGAAAATAACCCGTGGTGGAGGAAGTAGACGCCACGCATACAGCAGCCCCTCCCTACCGACGGCTTCACTCTCCCTGCTTTCTCCTACCTGAAGCAGCCTGGGTACTAGCCCGATGATCCCGGTATTGGGGTGCTTATGCTCGAGCAAGTGGATACTTTGCTTGATACCCGCAAAGCACATGCACAGCACAGCATGTCTCAGGGGTAGTCTGAGAGCCCCATCAGCTGTTCCTTTACGGGCTGAGGTGACTATTCTGGATTAAAGAAAGAAAACAATCGTATGTCGAGGTTGCTAAGGTTTATGGTGAGAACAAATCTGTCGGAAATTGTGACAGGAAAAAGACATCCATGAGTTAGGAAGATGGCTCAGTCCGTGCCATGCATGCACACGCACATGAATTCAATCCCCGGGGAGCCACATTTAAAAAACAACAAACAAACAAACAAACAAACAAAAAAAAAAACGGTGAGGTGGTGTGCACTTGAAATCAGTGGGTCCCTAGGGACTGCTGGTCAGCCAGCCTAACCTACTGGGTGGGCTCCAGGATAGATAGAGGGGCCCAGTCTCAAATGTAAAGTGAACGACACACCTGGGGTTGTCTTCTCACCCACCCACCCACACACAGACATACATACACACACACACACACACACACACACACACACACACACGCACGCACGCAGGCACGCACACACGCACACGCACGCATGCATGCATGCACACACATGCAGGAACGTGTGCTCGTGCTCACACACATCCACACACATGTGCATACACAGACTCTAACCTAGTTCGGCTTACCCTATCTCAAACTGCAAAAGTCAGAGCAACAGCCCCTGACTGCTACCTACTGAGGATGGAACAGGCCCTAAGTGTCCAGTAATATGCCAGGCCCTGCAAGAGATATATTAGGAGCACAATGCAGCTTTGATTCTGAAATTTGGAAATGCTTGTTTGAGCTGCAAATAAACGATACACAAAAATAAGTGACAGATACATTTTTTAATGTGTGATGGAGAGAACACTTCTCAGGTCATTGCAGAATATGAGAAATATATATGTGGAACTAAGTGAGGTGCCTAATTTACTGGTGACTTTAATGCCGTTTTTCTTCCATTCAAAGAATATACTTGAGAAGAAAGTATCAGGAAATAAATGACTTGGGGTAAAAGGTATAAGCCATGGGATTCATGGAGAGGAGACTAGTACAGGATGGAGTAATGAGGAAGGTTTGGGTAGAATCTTGAGCTGGATTTGGAAAGGTGTGAGTGGAAGAGAGGAAGATTCATGGGCCTCTGCCCGTGCACCTGTCAGGGGACACCACCTGGCTGGTGTTTCTTGGCACCAATGGAGCTAAAGGCAAGATAGACCATCCACAGGGAAGCCCGTGCTGCTTTAAGTGACCTCCATGAGCAATTCCAACAAAATGGTTTTGTTTTCTTTTCAAGGAGGAACTGCCCCATGCATTCAGCGCCTGGAACCGCATTGCCAGAAATCTTCCTCCACTGATCGAGAATGGGCAGCTTCGGGAAGAAGTTGAGAAGGTTTGAAAACCCGTGTGATCGCCCTTCTGTGTACTTTCTTCACGGTTTAATCTTGGTTTTAAAACCTACAACATTCCCAGGGTTGATGTTAGTCAAATTTCTCCATCTGTTCTCAGCTGCCAACGCTCAACATTGACGAGCTGAAAGGGCACAGGTTGCAGCGCCTGGCACATTTGGCTCTGGGGTACATCACCATGGCGTATGTGTGGAACCGAGGGGACGGTGACATTCGAAAGGTTTGGAGGTTTTTCTTTTTCTTTCTTTCTTTCTCTTTCTTTCTTTCTTTCTTTCTTTCTTTCTTTCTTTCTTTCTTTCTTTCTTTCTTTCTTTCTTTCTTTCTTTCTTTCCTTCCTCCCTCCCTCCCTCCCTCCCTCCCTCCCTCCCTTCCTTCCTTCTTTCTTTCTTTGGTATTTCTCATGTTGGGCTTTGATTAACATGAAAATGAATTCCAGCTTACATTAAATGTAAAAACTTTTGAGGGCTTGGAACACAACTCAGTTGTAGAGATCGATCTTGCTGGCGTGTGGAAGGCCCTAGGTTTGAACCCTAGTACAGCAAGGAGTTAAATATTAGAACTGTATCATTATCATTACTATTTGTGACGCTGGGGAGTTGGTGAGCCCAGGACCTTGTGCATGTTAGGCTCCACTGGGCTACATTTTAAAAGTTTTCGTGTAGAGGCCATCATGATCTTGGCATCATTAAAAACAACAACAACAACAAAAATCCCACAAAACGTGTTTATTTGACTCAGTTGGGAAGTCAGAATTATGAAAGAAAGGTGAAGTGAAACACATTTTAATTGATCGCGACCCCGTTGGACTTTTCAATTCTGGTGATAAAAATATACAGCAACTTATCGTAAGTGAGGGATTTGCTTCAAAGTGAAAATCAATGAGCAAAATGTAAGGCAGTATTCTGACTTTCTTCGCTTCTGCGAAGCTGGCTGTAGTGAGTGTTAGGATACTCCCTCTGCTTTTCCCAAGCCAGCTCAAATTATTTGACGAAAGGCTTCCCCGTTCCCCTCTGGTCCTGTGTCTGTAAACCTCTGATGAAGAAAACGTATTTCCTTTAGAAACATGTCTGGCTAGCTGCAGCTGAAGTGTTTCAGTGTCTACAGCACACAGCATACATAGGTGAGATTTGATGAACAGTGGTCCTGGTTTTACTCTCTTGGTTAGATCCACCCACAAGTGTATTGAGCTAACCTGGAGCCATTATAACACTCAAAATTTCTCAAAACTGTGGCATCGGCTGACTATCACTCCATCTGTGTGTTATGGTGCTGATTTTATACTGTTAGAGTGGCCTTTGGTCCCTTACATTTTCCCTGTGTTATATATACACACCCCAGCTGTGACTCACTATGATAGTGATTGCCTTAATCACTGCATGGGACCATTTAGTTCTAAGTCAAAATATGTTAAGCCAGGCAGATGCTAGCTGTATCCTTAATAAAACCACTGGGAGGATTCGGCCTGGACACCAGGGAACTAAGAGTCTGCAAGGCGGATGCACTACTCACCCACAAGGAAAGCTAGTTTTCTCTTCACCAATGAAATACCGCACAAAGCAACTTAAGGAAGAGAAGAAGTATTTATTTTAGTTCACAGCTTCGGAGGCTTCAGTCCATAGTCACTTGGCCTCATGTGGTGGGAGCATGAGCATGGTGGCCAGAGAGCGGAGACAGACTTCTGTGCCGTAGACTTCCTGCTCTTCCCCTGGTACTCCACCTGGGCTGCTGCCTCATAGACCCTTCTACCCACAATCAGGGCACATCCTTGCTTCGCTAATCTTTGGAAACACCCTCTCAGAGATGTCCAGACTCTGCTGTACTAACCTATGTACCTCTCATCGGAATCAAGTTGACAATCAAGATTGCCAGTCACTTCTCTCCAGTTAGAAGGAATGCTAGACCACACGGCTTGTGGGCTGCTGCTGTTGTTTTGTGTATTGAGACAGTCTCACCGTGAAGCACTAATCTGGAACTCACTCTGTGTCCTGGGCTGGCCTTGAACTCTCAATTCTCCTGCATCATCCTTCCAAGTAGTGGGATAGCATGCCTGCATCAATATACCTGGCACCAGTGCCAAGGATAGTGAAGTTTACTGAAAACAAAATAAACATACAATACACACACACACACACACACACACACACACACACACACACTGAGAGACAGAGCGCTGTCCAGGAGTGTTTCCTGCTTCAGTGTGTTCTGGGACAGCAATCTGCCTGTGCTTCTCACGTGAGTCACATCCCTTGTCCTTAACAAAGCCAAGAAATCCAGAGACACCTGAGTTTTCCTTTTTTTGCTGCCACTAGCTAACACGGTGTCTCGTGGCATGGATGGGTGAAGGTCAGAGCGAAAACAACCCAGGGTTATTAGAAAAGAAAACCTTCAGGCTCCTTATCTTTTCTTCCTGTCTGCGGTCAAATTATGCCCACAACAAGCTGCATCCCAAACAGGAACACCGAACAATCGTGAGGGTTACGTTAGGAAATGTGAGAGAGGAAAATTACACATTGGCTTCCAAGTGCTGTCTGTGATCCAGGACAGGTTTTAACAGTGAGATGAGAAGAAAAGGTAAGGCGTATCAGTGGCTCAAGATGAGCAGTGTGTTTCAAGCAGGTGCTGCCCAGAAATATCGCTGTTCCCTACTGCAAACTCTCAGAGAAGCTGGGCCTGCCGCCGATCCTGTCTTACGCAGACTGTGTCCTGGCAAACTGGAAGAAAAAGGATCCCAGTGGGTATGTGAACAGCAGAACAGGGCTTGGAGTGCATGCTATTCGTTCAGGATATGTATTCCTTAATTTTGGGCAGCACGGCTTCTGTGGTTGGGTATGTTTTCTTAGACTGTTGTGTCTGCAACTACAAATGTATTATGTGAGCATGAGAGAAGCATCTGGATACATATGGGAAAAATCCAGAGAACCTTCAGGTACAATCTGACTATTGTGCATGCCTCACAAAGCCACCACCCAAAGACAGCTATAGAAGTATGCCTGTCGCCTCAGAAAATGCCTTCATGTTTCTCTTTCTTCAATTCCTTCCTCTGCATCAAGAAAATACATTCGAAATAGTGTTTATTGGTTTGGGGTCTAACAAGACGGTAAAGGGACTTGGACAGCCTTG
This sequence comes from Peromyscus attwateri, assembly GCA_902168425.1. Lineage (NCBI taxonomy): Eukaryota > Metazoa > Chordata > Mammalia > Rodentia > Cricetidae > Peromyscus > Peromyscus attwateri. The sequence goes on along the minus strand of CABHPP010147637.1, from coordinate 27,259 downwards.
TCAGTTCAAGTTTAACCTCTGGGACCCAAGTAAAGAAAATAAGGAATCGACTTCACAAACTGTTCCTCTGACCTCTACATGTGCACAATAACACAGGTGCCCCCACATCATGCACACAGAGAAGAATGATATATAAGCTTTTTAATTTAGTTGGTTTTGCATTAAAAAGTTAGTTGGTATTTGAGATGTTTTGATTCATTTTGTTGGTTTTGTTTCATTTGTTTTGGTTTTTTGCCAGTGTCTTGCCACGTAACCCAAAGTGGCCTTAAATTTATTGTCCCCCTGCATCAGTCTCCTGATCTCTAGGATCTCAAGTGTGTAACACAGCACCCGGAGGGTTGTATTTCAGACCAATAAAACCATTGTCCTAGTTAGGATTTCTATTGCTGTGATAAAACTCCATGACTAAGAGCAACTCGGGCAGGGAATATTTTATTTAATCTTCTAAGTCCATCATCCAGGGAAGCCAGAGCAGGAACTCAGGGGAGGAATCTTGAGGCAGAAACTGGCGCAGAAGCCACGGAGGAACACTGCTTCCATCTTGCTCTCTGTGGCTTGTTCAGCCAACTTTCCTTGTAGCACCAGGACCACCAGCCCAGAGGCGACACCGCCCACACTGAGCTGGGCCCTCCGCCATCAGTCACCAATCAAGAAAAGCTTGCCCACAGGCCAGTCTGGTGGTGGCATCTTCTCAAGTAGTGTTCCCTCTTCTGAAACCACTATTGAGCACAAACATGAAATATGGACTTCTTAACGTGTGGTTTCCTTTCATTAACCTATTTTTGAGATCCCACAAACTTAATATCTTTTTCTTTCTTTCTTTCTTTCTTTCTTTCTTTCTTTCTTTCTTTCTTTCTTTCTTTCTTTCTTTCTTTCTTTCTTTCTTTCTTTCTTTCTTTCTTTCTCTTCCTTCCTTCCTTCCT
>CABHPP010147637.1:14972-26236 GCA_902168425.1 Peromyscus attwateri | reverse complement strand
TTTGTTTTTTTCGAGACAGGGTTTCTCTGTATAGCTTTGGAGCCTGTCCTGGATCTCACTCTGTAGACCAGACTGGCCTCAAACTCACAGAGATCCACCTGACTCTGCCTCCCCAGTGCTAGGATTAAAGGCGTGCGCCGCTGCCGCAGCCGCTGCCGCCGCCACCTGGCCAAACTTAATTTCTAGATAGACAGTTACATTTAAGAGTAAACACATCCTCAGTGGAGGAAGCAGTAACCTGTGAGCTTTCAGGCCAGCCTGCTCAGAAGTCAGCTAGTGATGGGTCCTGCCAGAAGAAACGGGGCTAGCAGCTCCTGGGGCTATAAGCTTAAATGTATGAGGTGGAGTCTGCACACGGGAATGCCTCAAAAATGGAAGAGTTTGTTCTAGGACGTACCTTCATAGCAACAAATAATTCTGAGTGCGCCCTCTTTGATTGCTTAATGTTTAAGCCAGAGGTTCTCAACCTGTGGGTTGTGACCCCCCCTCTGGGGTCACATATCAGATGTCCTGCCATATCAGATGTTTACATTATGATTCACAACAGTAGCAAAATTACAGTTATGAAGTAGGAATGAAAGTAATTTCGTGGTGGGGGGGGCGGTCACCACAACATAAGGAACTGTATTAAAGGGTCTCAGCATTAAGAAGTTTGAGAACCACTGGTAAGCAATCTTGAGAAATATAAAAACCATGTGTTTCCTTCATTAAACCTGAGGGCCAACACTAATGGATCATAGTGTATGAACCAATACTCAGATTCGCCTGGTTTTATAACTCTTTTTCTTTCCCTCTTCCAATTGGCACACTGTTTCGTGGCTGCTCTCCCAAGGCCCATGACATATGAGTAAGTATTGGGTTTTTATTTTATTCTGAGAATTATTTGCTATCTAAAGTGAATGAAGGTTTATGGGAACATTCCGAATGATTGGATTTAAGAAGAAAGTAATTAAAATAATTATTAAAAAGGCAAATAATCCAGCCCTTAATTGTATATATTGATACGACTGTGTCTATTTGGTATTGTGGCTACAGATCTTGCTCTTTGCATCTATGTGTATGAAATTAATATGAACAGATACAAAAAGTACATGCCTCTATGTGTATGTGACCCCATGACCTTTGTGACTAGAAGTAGTTAATAATATCATCGAATAGTCTATGTCTGTTCTTTTTAACCCAATCATTACCATTTTTGATCTATGTACTAAACTTTATTAAAAGTTGGGGAACTAAGACGTATGACACAGTGTAATCTCACCTAGATGAAGTTAGGCTAAATATATAGAAATAAATTTATAAAAAATGGAATGCTACAAGCACTACCCAAACAGAAGATTGAAAGGGGGATCCAGAAGATGGGGGAGGGCTAGTGTTTATAGCCCAAGACATAGTGAGTGTGAAGGTCTTGGAGGCACCAACATTTTGGTGCATTCTTAGAACAGGAGGCCTCTAGCTTGTACCACCATAAATAATGACAAACACAAATAATACTGTGGAAAAGGGGAGGGAAAGAATGGTTCCATAGGCCTTTATTGGTGATGACTAAGAGTTTCAACAGTATCTTTAAATTAAGAGCTTTTTATTTTATTTTATTATTTTTTTATTTTTTATTTTTTTTCGAGACAGGGTTTCTCTGTGTAGCTTTGCGCCTTTCCTGGAACTCACTTGGTAGCTCAGGCTGACCTTGAACTCACAGAGATGCACCTGGCTCTGCCTCCCGACTGCTGGGATTAAAGGCATGCGCCACCACCGCCTGGCCAAGAGCTTTTTAAAACAGGGTCTCACAGGAGACAAGCAGCGCAGTATGGCCAAGCTTTAGAACCCAGGAATCTAAATACTTCAAAACCCATAGATACACAGATTCTGAAGCCAAGGTTTCAACAATGGCAAAACTTCAGTAGAAAAGAAAAATGGAATCTAGCCCGTCTTGTATGTGTGTGATGGGGTGAAATAGGGGGATGGGTGGGCAGGGTTTGCTGGGAATAGAACTCAGGACTTTGAGCATATATTTATGACAATATGTATGCCTGTACAATTCATGGAAACAGATCTGTTATGGGGTTTCTAGGTCCATATTCTGGAATCAAATTCTAGGTGTGAGCATGGCCTTAATTACATATGATCTTTAGACAATGCACCCAATAAACCTGCCTTTTAGTATTCTCAAATATGTAGTAGACAGAGTAGGTCATAGCATACCACTCTGATACAATTATTTTTGAAATAAAAAAAAAAGTATAAATAAAGATGCTGGGAAAGTATGTTGCTCTACAAATATGCCGTTCATTTTCCCGAATTGTTTGCCAACTGCTACTGCTTTTCTCAGGAACATGGACATTCTGTTCTCGTTTCCTGGTGGGGACTGCGGTAGAGGCTTCTTCCTTGTCTCTCTATTGGTGGAAATTGCAGCTTCTCCTGCAATCCAAGTACGTCTGCTCTTTCTTAGCTGCTTCCTTCCCGTTCACGTAAGCAGGGCAACCCCATAGCAACTAAATTACAATAGCGTGGTTGACTTTACCCTGATCATCAAATTGGAGGAAATACATCCTTTACTAAAAAAGAAATATTTTTCTTCTTTTTTAAAAAAAATTTATTCATTTTTATTTCATGTGCACTGGTGTTTTGCCTGCATGTGCGTCTGTGTGAGGGTGTCAGATCCTCTGGAACTGAAGTTACAGACAGTTGTGGGCTGTCTTGTGGGTGCTGGGAATTGAACCTGGGTCCTCTGGAAAAGCAACCAGTGATCTTAACCGCTGAGCCATCTCTCCAGCCCCCAATATTTTTCTTTTGTACATCTCCCTGAAATATAAAATCCAGGGGCCATGCATTTAGAATCAAATTTGAAATCTCAGCAAGAAATCAAAATCTTCAAAGGGATTTGTCATTAATATGGAGTGATGTAAATCCATTTTTTTTTTCTGACTGGAAAGAGCAATGCAGAAAGCTGGGGAGATGGATAAAGTGCTCGCTGTGCGAGCATGAGACCCGAGTCTGGTCTCCCGAATCCGTATGAAAAAGCTGGGCATGTTGGGGTGCACTTGTAAGGCCCAGCCAGATCTCCAGGACTCTCGGGCCAGCCAGCAAGCAAGCCTAATTAGTGAGCCCCAGGCCAAGGAGAGGCCCTGTCTCATAAACAATGGAGCAGCCCTTAATGATTCTGGATGTTAATCTCATGTGCCTCCACATGAGCACAAACAAACACATGCATGTGCACCCACGGGCGTACACAACTTCATGTACATTCATGTGCACACAGGAACTAGAAGTGGAAGCATGAACTTGATCTGTGGAGTAAGATACGATTTATCCTGTGCCTATGTTTGCCGCTAGATCTCCTACACCTCTCATGTTTAAACTTTACTTCGAAGGCAGTCCCCGCTGTATGCAGTGCGGTGCAGCATCAAGACCAGGAAGCCCTGGGAAAAGCATTGGGTGACATAGCCACCAGTCTGGAGGCTGCGAAGGATTATTTTAAGAGGATGCGTGGTAAGTGTTGTTGGCGGTACATAGTCTGGGCTCACAGCCATCTGTGTCTGGTGTCTGAGGCAAAGAGGTGCTTAAAAAAGGAAGCGCAAGGTACCCGTTACTGAGTGTCTGTCTCTCTCCCTGTAGCATCATGCTTTTGTGTGGTAGATCTCAGTATTTCCTCCTTTGAGAAAGGAAATCTAAAGTCAAAGAGATAAGCCTACGCCCCTGGTAGTAAACAAGGAACCCAGAATTCCAAGCGGGGTCTTTTTAATGCAGAGGAACTTCCTTGCCTGACACTAAAATCCACGAAGAAGCCTGTTGAATGCAAAGGCAACTTAAGTGTTCAAAAACCTAGACTCTGGTCTGAATTAACTCTGCTTCTTCACAAATTCACTATGGGGTAACAGAGAGAAGAACTGTTCCAAAATCTAAGTAGAAAAAGTAGAGACTCTACAAAACCCAGGAAGTGTAAAAGAGTACTTTGGGAAGGAAATCTGCCTTCCTGGCTCCATTTAACAAGTGGAATTTTGTTTGTGAGTTTGAAGCTGCTGCTGATTGCCTATTGAGGGAGAAAACTCTTCTAATCAAATGTTCGTAAGCTTTAGGAAGACCCATGAATGGATCCCATGGGGCTACCTCGTGTGTGCGTGTGTGCGTGCTTGTGTGTATGTGTGTGTGTGTGTGTGTGTGTGTGTGTGTGTGTGTGTGTGTGTATGCACTGCTGGTGATGGTGCCCAGAGCTCACAGATGCTAAGAAAGCACACTACCACTGAGTTACCTGCCCAGTCCTGGTTGGTTTTACAAGCATTGTGTCCACTGTGTCGTCAGGAAGCACACAGAGAGGTTCTGGGCAATGCTGATAGTGTCATTTGGACAATGGTGTCTTGTAGGTGAGGATAGTTAGTCCCTGAGCAGACCCAATATGGGGTACAGGGGAGGCGATGAGTAGACTTCTCCAGAGAGGACAGAGGAGAGAGGTGCTTGCTTGCCCATGGAGACTCTGTAGGTCTGCCTGATGTCTTTATTGTAGTTTGAGTTGAAATCCAGAGAGTCGTTCACAGTTTGTTGAATTCATTGTCTACCTCTGATGCTGCTTAGTAAATACTTCCATCTTTTCACAGACTTTGTGGATCCAGACCAGTTTTTCAATGTTCTGCGCATATATTTGTCTGGGTATGTAGTCTGAGGCTTGAGTTGGCTTTCTCAATTCATGTAAAGAACAGACTAGATCTCATTTGCTGATCTCTACTATTCTTTGGCTTGAAATAATAATCTGTATGCTCACATCCACATCCATGTTGCCCAGAAAGCACAGGCTGTGTTCTCTGGTGACTATTGGCCAGGGAATCCCTGGAACAGGGGTGGGAAAATGACTCAGAGAGAATGATCTGAACTAGGGTAAAGCAAGATCCACCTCAAAAGCATGTCAAACTGTCTCAGAACTATGTTATTTATTATTTTCATGCATGAAAATGAGTGACAGAGGGTGTGTGGAAGAGTTACCTCTAGTGTAAGATTTTCTATCTGACAATTAATTCAAATTATATTTCCTCTCTTTTTGGCCTAGTTGGAAAGGCAACCCCAAGCTGGCAGAGGGTCTGCTGTATGAGGGGGTCTGGGACACCCCAAAAAAGTTTTCAGGGGGCAGTGCAGGCCAGAGCAGCATCTTTCAGTGCCTCGACGTCCTTCTGGGAATAGAGCACAGCAGTGGTGAAGGTAGGCAGAAATGACAACGTGTGCTTTCTTTTCCGCTAACAGGACTGTATCTCAATTCAGGGTAAGGATCCTCCCCAACAGCCTCTCTCCTGAATGAATCTGGTGCATTAGGGACTCTCACCCCATTTCACAGATGAGCGAAAGCTCACACCCAGGTTCATCATTCTCTGCACTGAGCATTGACACATAGCCATAGCCAGTGTCATATGCACTGAAAATGAGACACATCTGTGAGCAGAAGCTGGGACGCAGGGACCTCAGTGACAGCAAAGGGCTGGCACTGCCCTGGTGTGCAACATCCTGCAGCCTGGCAGCCCAGAGCGAGGCTTACACCCGAGGATTGCATTTATGAAATGCTTTCTAGGGGTTTCAAGGGAAAGAGAGAATGACCCTCCTACTTTTGTGTTTTCTTAAGCTTAGTAAACAGAAGTGAAGCACTGTGCTGGGTGAAACTGACTTAAGGTACATGTTTAAAAAGATCGCTTAAATCCTTCGACTGGGCATCATGGCTAAGGGCAGATGATACATTCCCTTTCTAGACCAACAGTCTCTCAGAAGGATTCAAATATGACAGAAAAGCAAGCAAGCAAGAGCCAGGTGTGACGCTGCACATCCATAATCCCAGCCCTCAGGATGCTGAAGCAGAAGTGTTGCAAAGTCAAAGCCATCCTCAGCTACATGCATAGTGAGATCCTGCCCAGTAGAGCCAAATAAAGCAAGGAGAGAGGAAGTCATGGCGAGGGAGAGCAGAGAAGGGGAGCAAAAGAGGAAGAAGGGCAAAGCAAACAGAGGCAAAATATCTTATTAGGAACCTGTTACTTATTCTGTCTTCAGGACTAACGGGAATCTTCAGTAATAGCCGTCGCTAACAGCAAGTAGCAAGCTATTCTGGGTGGCCTTCCTTTGAATCCTCTGCAGTGGCTGTAGATAGTGATCAGGCAGCCTGACTGGCTCTGCCCTCCTTTCTCTCTTCTCTCCCCACCCCCTTACCTGTCTTTATCTTGCTGTAGGCTCTCCCGCAGAATTCCTCCAGGAAATGAGAGAGTACATGCCTCCAGCCCACCGCAACTTCCTTTGCTCCTTAGAGTCAGGTCCCTCAGTCCGTGAGTTTGTCATTTCAAGAGGCGATGAAGACCTGCAGAAAGCATATAATAAGTGTGTGAATGGCCTGGTCTCTCTGAGAAAATTCCACCTTAACATAGTGAGGACATATATTGTGGATCCTGCAAAGAAGCAGCGTGGGGGTGCTTCCAAGTCGGAAGGATCCTCAAACGAGGAAAACAGAGGGACTGGGGGTACTGACGTAATGAATTTCTTGCAGAGTGTAAGGGACGCAACTGAGAGAGCCCTTCTGAGTATTGCTTAGTCTAGCAAGATTGCATTTGATCAGTGCACAGAGGTCTGCATACATCCTGTCATAGCTCATTAAATTAGACCCACTGAGTAAGAGTATGGAATGATTTACCAAGAAGGCACTTATATAGATTTCAAAATCATCTGTGCATCCCCTGTAGGAGAATAACAAAGGTGAACTAATTAATAATATTTAAAAATGATATAAGAAATATAGTAAGTTATATTGATGATTGGAATATGATAATGAAACCACTTAAATAAAAATTATTGTCAAGTGGAATAAATCTTGTGTCCTTTGTAGCTGTACTTAAAGATCCTTCCAAATGACTTTTACTTACCAGGGCTGAGTCCAAAACTTTCAAGATGTTACTACTACTGTACTTTTCCATTGTTACCTTTTCATTGGTCTGTATTCTCATTACACAGTAAGCTTAGGATGCCAGACGACTGTTTACCAGTCTTAGCAAATATCTCTGGGATGAACGAATGTGGGAATGCATTTATGAGGACTAAGACGAGATTTGTGATGGTTTGAATGAGCCATGCGCCCCCCCCCCCCCCCCATAGATTCACACTGAGCAAGCTGAACACTTGCTCCTTTTGGTGGCACGGTTTGGGGTGGTTATGGCCTTGAGGGGGTGCATCCTTGCTGTCTGAAGTGGACTTTGAAGGCCTGCAGCCTTGTCCGCTTGCAGTTCACATCCTCTGTTGTCATGTGGTTAAATATGTGACCAGGCAGCTTCCTGCTTCGTTGCCTGCTACAATGCCATCCCAACTCTCATGGACACCGTCTCTGGAAGCACAAGCCACAATGAACTGTTGTTTTTTTTTTTCCATAAATTGCTTCAGGTCATAGTATTTCATCACAGAAACAGAAAAGTTACTAATAAATCTTCATAATGCAATTTCCCCTTAAAGACTGGGTTACTGGCATTCATACTCTGACATGAGTTCATTTAATAATGGGGTACTTGATAAGTTAAGAGGAACTGAAATGGGGGCACAGTGGCTTGTGTGCCCAGCATTCAGGTGGCTGACACAGGGGGACCATGGAAGTTCAGGGAAGACTGCACTACCTACTAAGTTCCAGGCCAGCCTGTATCAAAAACCACAAAAATAAGTAAGTAAATAAATACAAATTAAAAGCCACCTGAGCCAGATGTAATAGTGCACACCTGCAATCCCAGCATATAGGAGATAATGGAAGTTCAAGGCTAGATGAGCTACCCAGTGAGTACCAGGCCAGTCTAGGCTACAGAGTGAGACCTTGTTTCAAAAACAAAACTAAAACTAAAATGAGAAAAACCCATAAATTCTGAGTCAAGCTTTTCTTTTCAAGATGACAAAGTCAATGCTCAGAAGGATGAAATAGGCTACTCAGGGCCACCATGACCAGTGGGAAGACATTTAGTTTCTCAGCTACACCCGTCATTTCTTCTTTACTTGGAATATGTTAGGAAAGCAACTTGGGGAAGTGGGAAATGAAGAAATTTCAGTGATCTGAAATCACAGGAGGGGCAACTGGGAAAGCAGAAATCAAGGATGTAACAAAAGATGCTGACAGTTCATAGTCCTTCCCTGTCTATACCCATCACTGCTGAATGCTTCACATGGATCAATCCCCCACTCCTCACAATAAAAGAACATTTCCAGTTGCCTTTTCCTCAGGGAAAATGACACTTAATAGAGTCTAGTACTTCCAAAAGCTACGGCAAAGCCAACATCCGAGTCTAGAATTTTCAGACCATTACATTGTAGTGCCCACTGTGCTGAAAGATTTTCATGAAGAAACTCCGATCCTTTTGGCTTTTGCCAATACTAGGGCTAATTATGTAGCTCCACGATTTTGTGCCTGCCCACCATATACAAAGCACTGGGATAGTCTCCAACATGCCCTGCACAGTAATCAAGTATGGATTCTTAATTATAAGAGTTCTCCGAAGTCCCCAGCTCACACATGATCTTTTTAAAGTATATCCTAGTAACAGAGCAGTAAAGGTTAGGAAATAAGGCCTATTTAAGTGCAGAACTATGGCCCAGCAGTTTCAAAATGGGGATGCAGAGGCAAGTTCCTGACCTTGCAAGGCTCCCTGTACTTCCAGCAGCTGCACCTCTGCTGTGGGGACCACATCCAGGGAGCTAAGTCTACAGAATGCCGAGATCAGAGCCTGGGAACGTGGTGATGAGCATCACACAAGAAGTGAAGGATTTTACAGTTGGAAATGTGCCAAGTAAAGAATCATTGCTGGTGTCTGCAGAATTTTAAGTGATCCTGTCAGTGGGATAGATAGGTAAACTGTAACAGCACAGAGAGTCCAACCTAAGGTGAAGATACATCGCCAATTAGAGCATCCTTTTGTCTTGGAATTTAGAGAATGAAACATTCTCTAAAATGCAGCTTAACACTTCCTCCACCAGGTGACCATAATAGTCTTTTGTATTAGGAAAGAACAGAGTCCTAGGACTGATATTTTATAGTATCTTACAGATTGATTTATTTTCTGTGTTGTTGTGTGTGCCTGCATGAGTTTATGTGAATCACATGTACACAAGTGCCCATAGATGCAGAAGAGGGCATTGGATCCCCTGGGACTGATGTTTGGGTGTCTGTGAGTGCTGGGAGGCTAACCTGGGTCCTGTGCAATAACAATAAGCACTCTTAGCCACTTCGACATCTCTCCAGGCCCATTTTCCTACCCTTAATGTAAACATCAGGATTGCAATCTTTATGGACGCATTTCCAAGAGGAATGTCATCCAATGCACTGTACTCTAGGTGGAACTCCTAACTGCATTTCCCGGAAAATACAAAGTGCACCAGGAACTGGATTTAATATTTGGTCCTGAGGCTGTACTGCTACAGCTGTTACTAGTTATAACATCACCACTTGATGATGAGCACATCAGTAAACTGATATTGGCAGGTTATGACACCCCTAATATTCTTTTCTGAATACAGCAAAAACCCAACATGGAAAGCGACCACTGGGTTATCAGAAGCACACATTATGAGATGCCGTATCTGCATTTACTCTTTACAGGTCAAAATAAACTAAACTTTAAACCCAGAGTATCGGTGAGTTTACTTCATTGAAGGGAGATGTCGGGAAGCTTCTAAAGAGAGCTCTCCACATGTCAAGGCACAGCAAGGCAGCTGTCCAGTACTAACCAAAAGATGGACAGAACATTCTCCTGTTGAGGGAATGTCCACTGACCTGCAGCATCAGTAGGCACAGGTGTGACAATTAACCAGAAAATTCTCCGGAGGAAATATGAACCTGTCTGCAGATCTGTTCAGCTTGGAAGATCTAGCCCTCAACTTAGCTCTTTTACAGAGTACTGGAAATGTAGTTGATGGAAAAATCACCTTGGTATTCATTTTGAGGTTTGATTTTATGATAGAATTAAAAGAGAAAATTTAATTCCAGTGATTAAAAAAAAAGAGAGAGAGAGTGAAGCCAGGTGGTGGTGGCACAGGACTTTAATCCCAGCACTTGGGAAGCAGAGGCAGAAGGATCTCTGAATTTGTGGCCAGCCTGGTCTACAGAGTTTCAGGACAACCAGCCAGGACCATACAGAGGAAACTCTGTCTCAAAAAAAAGAGTGAGAAATCTTTCTCCTTGAAAGGAGAAGATCAAATTAGCAGCTTGGGTGAGGAGATGAAAAATGTGTGTGGTTGTGCAGTTGCCGAGTACCAGACTATGATTTTGGTGATGGGAATAGCAGTTAATACACTTGTCTTCTTGGTCCTTGTATGAATGATTGCTCCATCTCCACCATCACGGAGCAAGAGAGACGTGGAGAATGATCATGAGTGGTCGGCTTCTCCCCAGTGGACCTCCACTCCCAATCTTTTGTCCTACTGTAGAGTCTGGCTGCACAGCAGCTTTGGGACACACACTCCTTCAGCAATCCAGACGATTGTCGTCCAAAATCAGCCCAACTGCTAACAACCGTTTATTTTTTTAAAAAAAAAATGGTGTTTGGACTCCACATTAATGAGTAGATCTCAGTTGATCCTCAAGAGAGCATTTTCTTCTATCAAGTATAAATTCCACAAAAGGGTGAAATAATGAGATATAGAGAAAATCAGATCCTCCTAGTTCACACCAAACAATAGCTGCAGTCTTTTTTATTGATCCCTTTGGCATTTTCTAAGTCATACTAGCATTCATCGATTTAATATCTGCATTTAGGCTGGTAGGCTCAATAGGTAGCTTTCTGTTGCCTTAAACTTTATCTAACATATCTTCCTATCTCAGGAATGTTCCCAGAAGATAATTTTAACATCTGCATTTTAATTAGGGAACCAAGCACAGGAAATCTCAGCCCTTGTAATATTCAGAAGGAAAAGAAGTGAGTGATAAACCTTTGCTCTTAAAACCTCACTACAAAAGCGTTGTATACACACAGCTGCGATGAAAAGTTTTACAGGTTGGAAACATAATTATGGGCTATATTTGTGTTTTTATCCTGTTCTTAAGTTTCAGTCCCGTTGAATATTGGGTAATTTTTTTTTGTCATTGTGACCAAAAAGCTAAAAAAAAAAAAACCAATTAAACAGAGGAGCTTATTTTACCTCATGATGAAGAGAGCTTGAAGGCAGGAGTTCGAGCAGTCGGGGAGTAGAGAGAGATCGACACAGAACCAAGGACAGACTACGATCCTCCATGTTAGCTCTCCTAGTGTCCCATGATCCTCCACGTCAGCTCTCCTAGTGTC
>CABHPP010147637.1:0-14962 GCA_902168425.1 Peromyscus attwateri | reverse complement strand
TCCTCCACGTCAGCTCTCCTAGTGTCCCATGATCCTCCACGTCAGCTTTCTTAGTGTCCCATGATCCTCCACGTCAGCTTTCTTAGTGTCCTACCACCTCCATTGAGGCCCCATCATCCAAAGCTTCCATAAGAGTAATGCCTGGGACCAGTGTTCAGGCACTCGGGCCTGTAGGGGATATCTCGTATCTAAATTGTGATACTCGGCCTCAGACCCGATAGGCTCATCCTGTCTCGTAATGCAAAACCCATTCAGTTCAACGGCAAACACCCCCATAGTCTTACCAGTAGCAATATTGCTCGAAAGTCCAAATTCTCTTCAGATACTCAAAGAAATCTCTTACCTATGAGCCCCTGTAACATCAAAAACCAAGGTATACATAATGGCACATGGCAAACATTCCAATACCAAATCCTGGAGCTCCATAGACTGCATCTCCTGATTTTGTTCTGGAACTGAGGCTCCTATAAAACAAAACAGTCTATCATAAAAAATAATTGCGATTATCTTAATTTCTTTAATATACATAATGTGTTTTGTACATCTAAAATCATTAGCAATGAGATGCCTTCCAACTCTGTGATTCAAACATACAGCAGATCTTTAAATTTTATTCATTAAAAACAGATAAGTTAGGTTAATTATATTAGAAGTCCTAATCAAGAAAAAACTAGCACCTGGTCAAGGGTAGGTGAATACTTAGAATCACTTTCCAGATCATGGTCACCAGCACAATGGCTTCAACGTCAGAAGTATTTTTGGGTTTCCATGTTTAAAAAGCATGAAGTATTTTTACTTCATTCATTAGTCCTCCAAGCCCCTCCAGTCAAGCAAAAGAGGACCTCATTTTGTTTGATTTTACATTGTAGACTGTGCCATTTAAGGAAAGGCAGATGCCAGAATTACATGTCTTTTAAAGAAAATACCCTTTGGAGAATATTATACTCTGGACCCTTCTCCAAGGGTGAGTGGGGCCTGGGGCTTGATCACATCCGTATAACCCTCTCCCACCTGCTCAAGGGCCATGCTATGAAGTCATTTTGATTTATCCTGAAAACAAAGGAGACGATCTCACCAGCAAAATGTCTTTCTTACAATAAAGTTGTAGACAGAAATTTCTCTGGTCCTGCCTTGCCCAGCAGTCCAGATGAATCTCTCCCACCTGTGGTCCCACAGCCCCTTATAAAATAATTACTCAGAGACTTAATATTAATTGCAAATTGTATGGCTTATGGATCAAGCTTCTTGCTAGCTAGCTCTTTCGTCTTAAATTAACCTATTTCTATAAATCTGTGTGTTGCCACTTGGCTGTGGCATTACCAGTCTGCTGACCTCTTATTGCTCCTTTAGTGGCGGCCTTGAATCTCTCTCGACTCTGCCCTTCTTCTCTCTGTATCTCTGCTTGGATTTCCCACCTGGCTGTCATAGGCCAAGCAGCTTTATTTTTTTATCCAATGGGAGCCGCATATATTCACAGCATACAGAAAGACATCCCACATCATAAAGTATTTAAATAAAAGCAAAATGATCAACTCAAAGTGTAAACAATAAGTAATTTAGACTTAAGTGACTTCAGTAGTTAGAAATAAAACTTACAGGGGATGATTGACAGCAGCCTAATAATACAACAGGGTGATAGAGCAGATGCTGTACAGGGAATCCAAGTAGGAAGACATGGGAAGATGGTACAATTGATTAGAGGCAGAGTCTGGGTGGGTAGAGTTATTAAGTGGCCAGTGCAATGTAAGTGATGACCCGTAGTAAATGGCAACCTTCCTGAAGCATGGCAGTAGATTGGAACCAGAGAAATACTAGAGTTATCGAGGCAGAAGTGTTGTGGAATATTGTTTTAAGGTGTGTTGCTTTTATGTTGCATTTGTTTAACTCTGTGAAGCTTTATTACTGTGCCTGTTGAAAACACCTGATGGACTAATAAAGAACTGAACAGCCAATGGCAAGGCAGGAGAAAGGACAGTGGGGCTGGCAGGCAGAGAGAATATATAGAGGGAGAAATCTGGGAGGAGAGATCAAAGGATAGCTAGAGAAGGAGGAGGACTTCAGGGGCCAACCACCCAGCCACCCAGCCACCTAGCCACAGAGTAAGAGTAAGATTTACAGAAGTAAAAGAACGGGAAAAGCCAGAGGCAAAAGGTAGGTGGGATAATTTCAGTTAAGGAAAGCTGGCAAGAAATAATCCAAGCTAAGGATGGGCATTCATAATTAAGAATAAGCCTCCATGTGTGATTTATTTGGGAGCTGGGTGTTGGGCCTCCCAAAAGAGCAAAAAACCAACAACAACAACACCACAGAAGGATTAGTATTCATACCAAGACTGATACTCTCCTGCATGTAGCTCTGATGGAAAGGTGGCTTTCAGGTCAGCTCCAGGTAATTAGTAGGCACTGGCATGTGCAGGCTCTCATACTTCTCTTTAGGCTCTTTTGTCTTTATATTATTATTATTTTCTTTTTTTTATTAAGAGATTTTCTATTCATTTTACATACCAACCACAGATTCCCCTGTCCTCCTTCCTCCCACCCCCAGCCCTCCCCTCCAATCCACCCCCCATTCCCACCTCCTCCAAGGCAAGGTCTCCCATGGGGAGTCAGCAGAGCCTGATACATTCAGTTGAGGCAGGTCCAAGCCCTCCTCCTTGCACCAAGGCTGTGCAAAGTGTCTCACCATAGGCACTAGGCTCCAAAAAGGCAGCTCATGCACTAGGGATGGGCCGCATTCCCACTGCCTGGGGACCCCCTAAATAGTTCAAGCTAAACAACTGTCTTGCTTATCCAGAGGGCCTAGTCCAGTACCATGGCGGCTCCTCAGCTATTGGTCCACAGTTCATGCATTTCCACTAGTTTGTTCTTTATATTATACTTCAGAGCAAGAGAATGTAGGTTCATTACTGAGCCCCACCAATCACACCCTGGTTTCTGAGAGACACCGTCTGCCAAGATCTGAAATGTGGGAGATTGAAATATGGGAGATCTCCTTGATATGAAGCAGAAGGGGGTCGCTTCGGCTTCAATGTGTCACTACATACCAAGCCTTCTGAGCCAGGACTTCAGCTAGTGGTTGTGAGTTTTATGTATTGCCCCTGCTTACTTACTTACTAGAAGACATCTAGTAAATAGTGAGTGAGCTGAAATCTTTTCTGTGAAACCTCCATTGCGGTGGTTCTCAACCTTCCTAAGGCTGTGTCCCTTTAACACAGTTCCTCATGTTGTGGTGACTTCCAACCCTAAAATTATTTCATTGCTACATAAAATTATTTTATGGCTACTTCATAACTGTAGTTTTGCTACTGTTATGAATCATAATGTAAAGATCTGATATGCAGGGCATCTGATATGTGACCTCCAATAGGGCCACCAACTACAGGTTGAAAACTACTGCTCTAGAGACTCCCGGGGAAATGTCCGTGCAGCAGATGGGAGGTCCATGGGCCTGGAGACAGGACAGCATCACTGAAGCCCAGCACTGAAGGCTGCCAGGCTAAGGAGGACTGCAGAAGTCTCTGATGAGATCGGGGAGAGGAAAGTCAAGGTTGCACTGTGGAGCTCACAGAGGGTGGCTGGGGATGTGGTCCAGGTCAGATGTTCTGCCCTGCGTTTATCTCTTACAGATAACATGGCATTTGTCTTTAATGTGACACATCTGAGCCGCAGTGTCCTCTGAGTTAGAGGACTGATACCTGTGACGAGCTCAGCTGCAGTGGGAATTAAGTGGGTGCTCTGTGGGTGGCGCTGACCATAGGACTTAGCAAAAGAGAAACCAGAGGTTGTTAGATATTAGTTATTGTCAAGGAGGAGGTTAATAGAAAACTGGGAGGAATCGATATTTAGAAGAAAGGTTTAAAAAAAAAGTCACAACAGTGCCAGATGCTTCCAGTTTCCAGTGCCAGTCAAGGAAAGGTCTACGGACCCATTGAACATGAGAACAAAGAAGCAATTAATAAGGTGGACGAGAACATTCAGTGCTGTTTGGGCCGTTGGTCTCGGGCCATTTCAATTCAGAGTTCATCAAATTAGAAACTGAAAGTAAGGGTGTCTGATGGTTTTACAAGGTTAAACATAGGAAGGACGCCCTCCAATATTCATTTATGAATGTGTTTTCTTCATTTTCTAAATACTCTTCAGTCCGTTTCCCAGAGATCCAAATTTGTGCTCTACACAGAATGAAAGCCTTGTTGTGTATGGTACTACTATGATCCATAAGAATGCAGGCTATGGAAGCCAAGGAGGGATATTTCTACACATAACCAACTCACTTCTGAGAGGTAAACAAAAAAGGACACTAGACAGTGCTTTTATATAGTATGGTCCTGGGTTCCCTCCTGCTGGGGAAGTTTCTGGGGCTGGATCCAAGGTGTTTTGTCAAGGCGGGGGTACAAGTCAGTGATAATCATTTGTCTAGCCCATGCGGGGCCCTGGATTTGATCCGCAGCTCTACATAGTAAGGACATCAAAATTAAATGTAAATATGTGAATAAACAAAATAGTGTGTCCATAGACAGCACAAGTGCTCTGCATTCTAGGTCTGGGTTATAAAAACGTGAACTCCACAATGAGGATGAGAAATTGCTCCGCTGGACAGCATTTCTCTAGTGCCAAACACAGGGCGTGCTGCTAACTTCCAAAGCAAAGCTGGAGTAGGTGTGGGTTCAGTCCTGAAGAAGGCTGAAGGGACAGGCCACGTGAGCACATTAATAATAATCAAATCAGGCAGAGCCTGACGGGCGGGATAAACAGATATGCTGCTTACAGAATGTTGATAGGAGAGAACAATTCTGCAAAAAAACCATGGAAGCATCTGCGTTGGGATGCTTCTTAGGAGAGAAGCAGAATTCGGGTATGGCGACAGCTGGGAAGTGTCTCTGGTTGTTACTGGGGCAGTGCATTGTTTTTTGATGGCTTGAGCACAGCTAAAAGTGGACACCTTGGAAGCCACGTCCAGTAAGCGTGGGCTTCATTTCACCAAGTGAAATATTCACAGACCTCCAAAGGACGTGGGTCTTGGACTTCCTCCGAGCGACAAAGTCAAGACTGGAGATCAGAAGCGGAGGGTAAAATTGGTGGTCATGACGAGAGGGCCATGCCTAATGATACCAAGGGATAGCCAAAGAGTGCCAGGAGCAACTGGGTGTCCGGATACAGTGTGCATGGCATCAGGAAGTTGCAGCTGGTGTGGTGGGAAAGAAACCAGAAACACAGCCGGAGAGAGACTACGAGGATCGTGGTGCCGGCTGTCTCACGCCACTGTTCCTCTCGAGATTTCTCGGGTGCTCTGCACACTGTCTCTGGCATAAACGTTGCTATTCCTGGAGGTGAAAACAGAGGTTTGGAATTTTAATTCTCCCATCCAAAGGCCACACAGGCAGCAGGACAGATCTCTCTCTCTCTGCCCGAGTTTACAGTGGGCAGGTCCCCAGCCAGGAACCTGCGGTGAGTGCTGATACCAGCTCCCCAGGCACCATGTGACGAATCATTTCGCTCCATAAATCTTGGGTTACTCATATGACGCTTTTTAATTTGGTCGTCTATTCTATACTGTCCCTTTCAGTTCTCGTGTTTTATGGTTTGATGGCTTTATAATGTTTAAGACAGTTCTTGGGCGGGCACAAGGGGAACTAGACAAAAACAACGTGACTAGAATTGTAAAATGATGGTGAATGGAAAAGAAATTAAAAAAAAAAAAAAAAGAAGGACATGGCTGCTCCTAGGTATGGTGGTGAAGGCTTATCGTAGTTATGAGGAAGAGCACAGCCAGAGGCAGGCACATCTGGGACAGTCCAGGGTGCACATGACCCTGAGCTGGGTGGGCCATGTGAGGAGAGAGGGCAGGAGAGAGGGGAGAGCCAGGAGAGTAAAGGGTAGACAAAAAAGACAGGTAACCAGAATTGCTGGATTAGACAGGGAAGGGCAGTTGGGGGGAGGGCAGCCCAGACTCTGGACTGGAGGAGTTTAGGGTAAGGAGTTGGGTATGCCAGCCATACCCCGGGACAGATAGGGACTGAGGGATGCTGGGAGAACCTGGCAGCCAGGTCTGCTTTTGTACAGTCAGGCTGTTTGAGGCATACCACCTCCGTGAGAGAAACCTCCACGGGAACTACACGAGTTAACCCAGCACTCTTACTGTTTTGTCCATATTTTAGAGAAACAGAGGAAGAAAGCTATGTGTTGGTAGATTAGCTTCCGGATGAATTCATTGACAACCTTCCGATTTCAGTTCAGAGTCCACTGAGCCAAAGGCCAGGCCTCAGACATTCCCAGTGCAGATCTAGGATATGGAAATCACTATCCTAGGCTCTACTTCAAAGGGAATTCAGTGCCAAAGCACCTAGGACAGCCGGCCTGGCTCCCTGATCCAGTGAACGGAGCAGCCGTTTGGAAAGTCGAGGCACCACAGGCGTAGCCATCTCGGCTCACTGACGCTGAGCAGGTGAGTCAAAGGTCACACATGCCTCGGTTTACTGATCTGCGAAATCGAAGCGGCAGAACTGACTTCAGGAGTAAAATCATCCATCTTTTTCTGTTTTTCTCTCTGTACGTAGGGTATACATGTGTATGTGTTCATGCATGTCAGCCCGTGTGTGTGAATGCTCACACGTGCACGTGGAGGCCCAAGTGATGTCAGGAATTATCCCTCACAGCTTTTTCCACTTTAGTCCCTGAAGCAGAGTCTCCCAGTCAAACCCACAGCTTGCCAATATGGCAAGTCTTCCTGGGCAGCTTGCTCTGGAGGTCCTCTGTCTCTTTGAATTCCAGGCAGGCCATCGCGCACACCCCACATTTTTTGTGGGTTCCTGGGGATCTGAACTCAGGTCCTCATGTTTGTGCAACAGAGGCTCTGACCACTGAGCCATCCTCTCAGCCCCATCGATATGTTTCGTGTAAAATTGTAGTAGCTGGAGCGGTCAAGATGGCTCTGTGAGTGGAAATGCTGGCTACCAACCTTGAGGACCCGAGTTCAGTTCCCAGCACCCACGTTGTAGAAGTTAGCCAACTTTTGCAATTTGTTCTCCTGTAACCTGTAACCGACCTGCTGGAAATAAACGTTTTCTGAAGAGGCATTTGTGTCTGTCATCAGCCGATAGGAGCGCTGAAACTACGGATCCCGAGAAACTAGAAATCCCCCACCACCCCCGGGAATCTCATGCTGGGAGAAGGAAAATGCTGAAGCCTGGTGCCCATGGGAGGGGGACCTTCTCTCCCAGGAGTAGATTTTAAGCATCGATGACACTTTGTCAGACCTCCTTACAAGCCAAACTGAAGCCCAGACAACGATGGGTCAAGGGTGGACAGGACCAAGCCTTGACCAGGACTGCTTACATGTGCACATCTCTAGCTTTCCATTTCAACTCCCATCTCACTTCAGGACCCTAATAATGGGCTTGAGGGGAGTCCCTGGGGCTCATTGTCCCTCTGCCCGGTGTGGTCACATTGAATGCATCTCCTTCTTTTTGTTCTCTTCCTATTAACGTGCTGTATAACCGGCCTCTTTAGTTGGAGTCGCTGGACCTGAGGGCAGAGATGGTGGCCACTGTTTGTGAACACGAGGCACGTGTTCTGTGGCACACACACACACACACACACACACACACACACACATGTTAAAAATTTAAATTATATTAGGATATATTAGTTATATAAGAGAGCAGGTTTCATTGGGAGGTGTAAAATCACTGCTCTTAATGGTAGGCCTCTCAGGCAGGTGTTCTACACCAAATTACAACTCGGCACAATGGTACATTCTGGAAAGCTAAGTAATATGAAGTTAGGACAATTACTATGTGCCAGTTAAAAATGAAACTATGGTAAAATACAGGATGTGCTGGCTAGTCTTATATCAACTTGACACAAGCTAGAGTCATCTGAAAGGAGGGAAGCTCCATTGAGAAAACGCCTCCATAAGATCTGGCTGCGGGGCATTTTCTTAATTAGCGATGGATGGGGGCCGGTCCAGCTCATGGTGGGTGATGCCACCCCTGGGCTGGTAGTCCTGCGTTCTAGAAGAAAGCAGGCTGAGCAAGCCATGGGACTAAAGCCAGTAAGCAGCTCCATTCCATGACCTCTGCATCAGTTCCTGACTCCATGGATCTGGCCCTGTTTGAGTTCCTGTCCTGACTTCCTCTGATGATGAACATGATATGAAAGTGTAAGCCAAATACACCCTTTCCTCCCTAACTTGCTTTTTGGTCGTGGTGTTTCACCACAGCAATAGAAACCCTGAGACAAAAGGGCATTAAATCCAGTTATCTGTTCAGGCTATTTCAAACTCTCTGGTATGGTTAAGAATATATGAATCCCAGTTTGTTTTGCCCTATTCTTGTGTTAGGGGTACCTGAAGAGAAAAACTCCCAGGAGGCCTGAATAAGTTAAATAAATTGAATGAAGCAGATTAGCAGGAAGCAGCCCCTGATCACCAGTCACCAGTTCGTCCCAGCTTTTAAGGACCAAAAAAAAAAAAAGATCGTCAGGTCCCAAAGAAACTCAGGACAAATGGCTAATTGTGGTGACTATTAGCAGATGCAAATATGCTAATTGTGGTACCTATTAGTATATACAAATTTTCAAGTACCTGTTACAGGGTATCCTGGCTCCTCTCAGCTTATCTCACCCGACTCCGCCCCCCACCCTAAACCTCTCCAGCCCAGGGGCTTCCCTTCCCCCAGCTTCCTATAAAAACCTGCCATTTGGGCCAAGTGGTTTTGGTCCTCGTGGTCCTAGGCTCCTGTCTTGGCCTTCTCTCTTCTCTCTTCTCTTCCTCTCTTGCTCGCTCCCCCATCCCCCATGGCCTGGTTCAGTCTGGACCCTTTCAGATGCCCCTGGCTGTTCTCCCCCTCATATCTACAATAAAACGTTCTCCTCAACCATCCTTTGGAGGGGGCGTGTTCTCATTTTTCCGTCTGCAGCAAGCAAGCATCGTTTTCAGACATGGGGAGATGACATTGACATGGCAGGCCGTTAACCTTCCGCTCAGAGCCACATTCTATAGGAACCTGTGGCTGGTGCAGAGACCAGTTTACCAAAGGAAGTTAGGGCTGGTCTAAGAGAACAGAGACCAGTTTTTACCCAAGATACTTCTAGTACTTAAACTACTCTCAGGAACACTTTCGTGAGATGGCAGAAGTATAATGCAGTAGCCTACCACACTTGTTTGTTTTATTATTTTTGTTATTATTTTACATGCCTACTTGTTTTCTAATTAGAGAGAAAGAGAGGGTATGATTTGGGTAGATGGGGAAGTGGGGAGGATTTGGGAGGAGTTAGGGGACAGGAAACCATAATCAGAATATACTATATAAAAAAAACTGTAGAAACAATTCTATAATTTTTTTTAAAAAGCAGAATTTAAAAACAAACATTTAAAAAAATATATGAGTTGTCCTTTAATGAAATCAAAGATGCCAAGGAATATTCAATGTCACCTTTGTATACAGACTGAAGCAGGACCTGGGACTGCTCTTCCAAACCGATGCCTTCCTAGGTTCCAGTACACTGTTGGGATCTTCCTCCTGCCTCTGCCCTCCGCCAATGCAATTTCTACTCTTAAAAGTTTACTCTGGAACAGGAGAAATGGTCTCCCCTGGGAAGAGCTTCCTAATTGGTTATCCAATGTTTTCAGGTCCAAAGGAAACTCCAGTTCCCCAAACCCCAATAGGCAGTCCAAATATTCCCAAAATGAGTTCAACCTGGACTATAGGAGGATTTCTGGAGGTTCGATAAAAGCCAGCATTCCTCAGGAACTTGTGAAACGGGCTCCCCTCTACAGAGTCATTCCCCTCACCTCTGGCAGAAGGGACATATGGATCCACTGATACATATCTGTGACTGCATATCAAAGCCCATGCTGGCTTCCAGGCTCCCTCAGCATCACAAGGACCGGTTATATATCTCAGAGTCCACGCTGGCATCCTAGTCCTTCTCACCTCCTCTTCTACCCTAAACTCCCTCCAGCTCACCGGCTTCCCACCCCACAGCTGCTCATCCTTCCTATAATGTGGCTGTTCTCACTAGTCTCTGCTCCTGACATTCTCACTGAGCTCTTTCTCTATTCTCTGTCCCCTGCTGGTCTTTCCTCGCTCCCAGATGGCCCTGGCCATGTTCAGTCTGCTGACCACAGTCAGTCTACTTCTTTCCCTCTCTGATCTGAACTCTTCCAGAGGCCTCTGGATAGTTTCTCTCTCTCATATCTACAAAGCAAATGAACTCTAATGGAGCGGTCATGTTAGCGATTTCTTTACTGTAACTACCTTACATACGACCCAAGTAGTCAGCCCTGAAATCTTTAATACATACAAGTAACCCTAAACAGACTGAGAAGATTTTATTTGTATATTTATGAGTATATATGTAACGACAACAAAGAAAAGGAGGCCGGAGGCCGTGAATGTGAGAGGAAGCAAGGGCGGGGCATGGGAGGGGTTGGAGGGAGGAAAGGAAAGGGGGAAGTGATATGATTATATTTTAACTTCAATAAATGCATACCTGTTTAAAAAGAAAAAATGTAGTACTTTCAAATAAATATAAATAATGATAAAAGGCCAATAAGACTGACTCCTTGGGCTGGAAAGACGGCTCAGTGGTTAAGAGCACTGACTGCTCTTCCAGAGGTCCTGAGTTCAATTCCCAGCAACCACATGGTGGCTCACAACCATCGGTAATGAAATCTGGTGCCCTCTTCTGGCCTGCAGGGGCACATGCAGGCAGAACGCTGTATACATAATAAATAAATAAATCTTAAAAAAAAAAAAAAAAAAAAAGACTGACTCCTTGTTTAGCAATTTTGGTAAGTTGTCAGAATTCCTCAGGAACCAAACTCTCAGGTGTTGGGCGTAGATCTGGGCAACCACAACTGAGAGTCAAGTTCATCTCGGCCCTTTCCAGAGTTCAGTTCTTTGTCCCTGGGTTTAAAAGAAACTTCCTCATATTCTATGAATAAGAAGGGAAAAGGGGGAAGCTCTTTGAGCCAGTTTGTTTGCTGATGTGTTTTAATTCCAATCTTCGCTGTTTACCTGGCTTTGTCTCAGAATGGATTAGTGGCCATCCTGGAGTTCAACCTCTGGGCAAGGTTCTTCCCTGCTGCTGAGGCACCACACAGCTGAACTCCCTCAAAGGCAACAGCTGGGAAGCAGCTCCCTGAACCTGGGCACGTTTTCTACGTAGCCGTTTTCTTCAGTGCAGATACCTCAAGCAAAAACATGGAGCCTCAAGGGCCGAGCTTGAAGCCGGTGACGTCCTTGTCTTTAGGACGGTATCACATTTCTGAGGAGTATGGCTTTCTTCTTCAGAATCCTCTGGTAAGGACTGTCTTGTCCCGGCCGGCACAAGTATCTTGATTGCTTGCGTTTACTTTATGGGGGTTATTGTAAGGGTCAGTATAACACAAAGTCACCAGGCAGAGGAAGAGGCTGGAGATGCAGCCCTGTGATTCTCAGGGGACAGCAGAGGCTGTTGCGGGGAACAGCACAAACATCAGCAAAGTTTCTCTGCTGATTCCTTAAACATGTGGTAGTGAGTTAATCAGAAGCAGAATGGCTGTCAGAGAGAAGAGGAGCTACAGAGACATGATATAAGGACAAGTAAGGACCTGTACCAACAGCAAAGTGCTGCGGACATGCATTCTACCACAAGGTGTAACACAGAATAACGGAACTGCCCCACCATAGATACACTCTGCTTTGGAGACCAGTTTGCCATGCATCCCAGCAGAGAGACTCCCAAGCAGACACAATGTACTCTGAGTTGATACAAATAAGTTTATCTTACTTGCTGGTGGCGGCAGAGACAATGGGGGGCCTTCGGTGTTTTCAGAGCTGATCAAAAGATTAGATGGTATCGGGAGTTTCTGAGATGAGGAAGGAACTCTGGAAAACAAGGAGTCCCAGCTCTCAATGCTACTGCACCCGCTCCTATTTACCTGCCAGTCTGTATCAGGCCTGCTGGCATTAAACATAGTTCTGAGCTTGGAAGATGTGTCCAGGCGAAGAGCTAGGGGCAAAGCCAATGCTCTTGGCATCTTTTAAAACTTGACAGTAAATACGCAGAAAGACTGCTCAGTTAAAAGTCTAGGGATCCGATATATCGCCACCATTGTAATTGCTAATCAGCACCAACATCCTGCCTCCACCTAGTTCCTCTCTTCCTTATGATTAAAACTACCAGGAGCTCAAATGCCTATTGCAGTGAGACTTGCCTTTGCTCTGATTTGAAACAGTGTATCGCTATGTAGCCCAGGCTGGCCACTTGCCTCAGCTACCTCAATGCTGGGATCATGGATGAGCTTCCACACTTGATCTTTTAATGTTCTCTACAGAAAACTGTCAGCTGTGACATCTGTCCCACATCTGCAAGCTGGCCGGGTGGAGGGGTATTCAGTCAAACTGGGGCCTGTAACTTTTGGGCCAGATCTCACAGGCTGAATCAAGCCTTGCCTTCCTGCAGCTCTCTCTGGAACAGAGTTAAAACCCCGTCTGTACTCCGATGTGATAATTTTCAATTTCCGGTTCTTAGTTTCTCTAGGCTCCTTGTCACACAGGCCATGCCAAACTAAAGCACCTGATACGACTTCCTGATGTCCCATCAGGTTATTAAAAGTTGGATTTCTTTTTTGTTCTGGGAATTAATTTGAGAGCCCTCAGGGGATTTCCTGAGGGAGGGGCTCTGAAGGTCCTTTCCTGAAAAGGCTCCTCTGCGCCACCAGCCACCATGCCTCTCATAGTCTCTCTCTCTCTCTCTCTCTCTCTCTCTATCACATAGTTACACCCTGTGACCCTGTCTCAAAACAGAAACAAAACCAAAAGCTCAACCAACCAAAGGGCCACATAACATACTCCATTGTGTGTGCCTGGCTTCATTCTGGAATATTCCCATCCTTCCAAGTTCACGGGAAAGGAAGGACTAATGAGACACGCCTTTGGCATCACTAATCATGTGGCCTGGGTTTGGAAAGATAACATTGCATTTGGGGAAACATCAGGTCAGAGGTTTCTAACACTTTCCTCTTTATAAATATTGGGACCAGATAAGACACAATAGCAACATCAAGTTCTCCTTCCATTTGCTAGAAAGGATCTATGTTGTGGTTTGGAGGATGGAGACCCCTTAAAAGAAATCCCCTGACCTGCTCACACAGAAAAGAGAAATTCCCCGTTCCACCCAGTCACACGCTTATATCCCAGGTCTTTCAGTATGACTCTGTGTTTCTGTTTTAATTTTCTTTCATTCGTGTGAGGGTTTTAAACATCTTTTCTGGTAAAGGAGGAGGAAGGAACTTCGATTCGAATCAGGCCCTGGCTGACCCAAAGGGCAAGACTGGACTCAGTTCAGCCTCACTGGACAAATAGTGTCGCAACACATTGATCACTGGTTGGGAAAGAGTAGTGGGTGTGAGCCAGCCCACTCTCCAGGGCATAGCCAAGACCTGTGCTTCTCAGGCCAAGGGCTAACGTTAGGAGGTGGTCTTTCAGGTGGTCCTTACAATAAATCCTTACCAGAAAGTCTCTCTAAAGAAAACATAGTTGGCTAATGAGTGAGAAGGTATTCTGGCTTTGGGGCAGGAGACTGGCTACATTTTACATATCCTATCAGGATGTTTCTATAAATCAAAGACTTCCAATTTCCAGGGTCTCTGTGCAAAATTGCTCCTCACATCTAGAAAAACACCATAAGAGTTCTTTGATAAGATATCTGTTCTCTGTGTATGTCAGGGAGAACAGCAAATATCTTTGCAGACTCACAAGGAAATGGGTTTGCAGGAGAGGAGAAGGTTGAGAGGAGTCACGGGATGAGGTAGCAAGAGGCAGGAGGGGCTGCAGCAGAGCTGAGACCAGCAATGCCAGGCTCTGGAAATTGACTTAACACCCTTTATGACAAACACAATGTGACCGCTATTTGAGACATTTCCTCACACAGCACTAAGGGGCAGGGCTGGTTAGAGCAGTGGTTCCTGAGTGGTGTGTTGAAACCATTAGGAGATATTTAACAAACAACCCAAATGCCGAGCCCCACCCTGTTTATTCAGACTCTAGGCTCACGGGCTGTAGCACTGGACTCCTGAGTAAGAGAACAACGAGCTAGCCCAGCCAGCTAGGAAGGTGCCATGGCCAACAAAACCTCCTCGAAGGGCTGGAAAGTAGTTTAAGGGCAAAGATAAAGGAAAATAGATACACTGATAAGATAAGATGGCCACTGCACGGTTTGGTTAAGGGGAAGTTTTTGTTGTACATAGGAGAGAGAGAGAGAGAACAGCCAGAGGCATTGGCAAGAGTCCAGAGCAAAGAGAGAAAGGAGTGAATGTGATCAGCAGACTGGACACGGCCAGGGCTATCTGGGAGAGGGGGGACCAGCAGGGGGCAGAGGATAGGGTAAGCATTGAGAAGCAGGAGTAGAGCAGAGCTGGAGGGGGTGGTGGTGGAATGTAGCAAGAACATCAGGGTCAGAGGGAGAAGGAGTAGCTGGGGGGAGGGAAGCTGTGAGCGGGAGGGAGCTTAGGGAAGGGGAAGGGTTGGGAAGGGCTAAGGCACTTTGAAATGTTAACAGGTACTTGTGATACTGAAGGAGCCTGGTGCCACAGGCAGTCATAGGTCCCTTCTGCCTGAGATAAGGGGAAAGACTCCTTCAGGTAGAGGGGAACCAGTTCCACAAGTTCCCGAGGAATGCTCGCTTTTATCTAACTACCAGAAATCCTTCTGTAGTCCAGGTTGAGTCTATTTCTGGATATTTGGACTGCCTTTTGGAGTCTGGGGAATTGGAGTTTCCTTTGGACTTGAGAGTCAGGAGATACTGTACATGTACCACTGGGGTAGACTGAATGACAGGCAGGAATGGTCATGAGGATGCCCTCCAGGAAAACAAACCTGTACCTTCTCCTTCAGAAGAAATGCTAAGCTCTTGGTTGAAGCATTAGGCCATGGCTGGTTAGAAGAAAGGGTAGAGAATCAATCGCCACAGAAGGCTGC
>CABHPP010147636.1:0-23152 GCA_902168425.1 Peromyscus attwateri | reverse complement strand
TGTGTGTGTGTGTGTGTGTGTGTGTGTGTGTGTGTGTGTGTGTGTGTGTTCATACATTTGCAGTTACACATGTGTGCAAAGGCACATGTATGTGGAGGTCAGAGGTCAACCCTGGGGGTCACCTTCACAAACACCATCCACAGGGCCTCTCATGGGCTTGGAACTCACTGATTGGGCTCGACTGGCAGCTCGTGAGCCCCAGGGATGTGTCTGTCTCCACTCCCCAGCCCTGGCTACAAGTGCGAGTAATCACAGCCCCTGATGTTTTTTATGTGGGTTCCAGGGGATCAAACGCAGGCCCACAAGCCTACCTTGTCAGCCCCTAACCCTCTCTGCTCACCTCCGTTTCCTCTTCCAGAAAATGGGGGTAAGAACACGGACCTCACTGACTCGTCACCAACCACTATAAAGTCTTGGCTCAGAGTGGGGCTTGGCCTGGGGTCTGTGCTCAGCATCCCTGTGTTAACAGGGATGATGTAACCTCTGGGCTGGGTTCTAGAAGGGGAGTTGTTAGCCCTTCTCGCCTCCGGTCATTTCCACCTCCTTCCCAGTGAGTCCTTTCCTAACCCCCTTCTTTAAAATTAGCATCCTTTTCTTGAGGACTCTTCCTTCCCCACAGAACCTGGTACCATGTGCACACTTTCTAACAATGTGTTTTGTCGTCGTCGTCGTTGGTTTCTAGAATGGGACAACTGGACTGTGATGTTTCCTTCAGTGCCCCTCATAGGCTGTGTCCCACCAGTGCTCAGCATGCAGTAGGCGCCCCATATTCATTGGCTAAATGGCGCTGGCAGGTGTCAGTGCGACGCTTCTGGGTCTAATTGGAAACCTTTCCCTCCCCTCTCCAGGCTGCTCAGACTCACTTGACAGGTCATTACACAGAACGGAAGCCAAGAGAAGAAATAAAAATCCCAGCTGAGCCTCCGCTGGACTGGAGGCTGGGCAGGGGACGTGGGGACACAGGGCAGGGAGTGATGGGGGAGACATCAAGGCGTTTTCATGAAACTAGCTCCTCGGCCAGGTTGTTAGAAGCTAGTGAGCCACACTGAGCCTTTGTCAATATTCACACCCACTCCCCCATCCCCTGTGGTTGATGGGGTGGCAGATCTAGTCGGTATTTCAGGAGATCTGCACTGTGTTGCAGATTGGGGCCTCTTGTGTTGAGAGCATGCCGCCAGTGCTCACAGACAGTCCCTGAAGTGGTGGATTATTTTGAAAAGGAGAGAAAGGAAAGAAGAAAGATTAAAAAAGCCCCCGGCACACCCCGACTTTCTACAGAGTCTGTTTCTCAGCCTGGGCTGCACACTCTTAAGTACCTCTAGACTCCTTCTCTAATTAGGGATTGTTTATTGGGGGTGGGGGCTGGGGAAGCAGTAGCTCAGGCTGGCCCTGAACTTGCTGTGTAACCCAGGATGACCTTACGGCCTGCTTTTGCCTCCCAAGTGCTGGGATTGGGGGCATGTGCCGCTGTGCCCCATCTAGGCAGTGCTGGGGCTGGAGCCCAGGGATGCCTGCATGCCAGGGGAACTCTCTGCTGACTGAGCTAGACTCCCAGTGATAGATAGGTTGTATGTTACGGGGGAATGGACTTGAAAGTCTCAAGCTCACCAGATGATTTTAGTGCGCAGCTAGACGATGACACTCTCTTCACCACCTGTGTGGCTTTGGGGCCCCCTCACCTTGGGGAGCCATAAAATGGACCCCAAAATCGCTTGTGTTTATGCGGCAATTAGGAAAATTATGACAAACGCCATTGTGAGCTCCGTCTGGGGTGTCCAGGTGGCAATGGGGAAGCGGGGGAAGCTTTCTCGGGGTGGACACTGGCTTTTGGGTATCCCTGGTTATTTCTTGACACCTGCCTAAGGTACTGGTTCACATCCTTTTGGGGAGCTGGGAACACAAGGATGTTTTCAGAAGAGCCCTCTGGGTACCGGAGTATGCTGATGACTGTCCTGGGTGGGTGGGGGGGGGAAGGCTGACGTGAACTGGTGAGGCAGAAGAGGAGATGGGTGTCCATTGCATCCTTGCAGGCTGGGCTTGGCTTTGGGACTTCACGCTAGAGTGATTGCTATTCTCAGAGGAGCGCAGGCAGGGAGTGAGTGGTTCTCGTAGGCTGGCACACTCCTTCCTAGGTGCTCTGCACCTCTTATTTTACCCCATCCTAACTTCAGCGTGAGGAAGCTGTTCAGTTATAATCCCCATTTTTTTTCCAGACAAGGAAAATGAGGCACAAAGGGGCTCCGAGAGCCTGCTCAAGGTCCCAGGCTAGCGAGAGACTGAGCTGGGACTGGCCTTGCTGCAGCATCTGGTAGTAGATTCTTCATGCCAAACAAGCACCTGGTCTACACTCTCTGGGCTTCCCAGGAAAGGCAATTCCTGAGGACAATTGCTGTGGCTGTCCCAAGAGGCACAGGAAAGGTGACCCAGGAGGAACACCCATCCTAGGCACCCCCTGCTCCCTCTGGGCTCTGAGGCGCCATTCCTCCTCCTGCTTCCTTCCATCTGGCGTGTTCTCCCAGATGAGCAAGAACTGAGTGAGGAAGGAAGACTTGCTGGGGCCACTTTCATTTTCCTGTCTTGTTTCTTGTAGCAGAGCAGCCTCAGGAGACCAGAGCAGAGCTGAGAAATAACCCTGTAAGCTTAAGTGACTCCCAGCTCCCTTTATTAAGGAAGAGACAAAGTTAGCATTGAAGGGATTCAATCTTCACTGTCCTCAGCTCTGAAAGATGGAGGCCTCCATGCTCCCTCTCACCTGGGTACGGTTTTGTCCTGGAAACTGAGCCAGCAGCTTAGCTTGGGGCGAACCTCTTGCAGCTTCCCTTAGCACGCCCTCAGCGCCTTGCAAGGTTTTCACTTCCGAGCCTATCTGCGGACACCAGAAACTGGAAAGGCACTTAGAGACCCATTTGCAGCCCAGCTCTGCTGTTAACTGATCAGGCCCCAGGGCACCTGCATGCTGGACCAACTCTTACAAGTCATCAGTAGTCGGTGGGTCTCCAAGCCGACAGGTTCACTTTGGCAAACCTCCCTCCTCCTGCCTCCACAGGGATGAGGTGAGCCTGCATCTCAGGTTCCTGTAGGACAGTGGTCCTCAACCTGTGGGCTGAAACCCCTGTGGGGGTCGAATGACCCTTTCACAGGGGTCATATATCAGATATCCTGCATATCAGATATTTATATTACAATTCATAACAGTAGCAAAATTACAGTTATGAAGGAGCAATGAAATAATTTTATGGGGGTAGGGGGTCACCACAGCATGAGGAACTGTATTAAAGGGTCACAGCATTAGGAAGGTTGAGGACCTCTGATGTAGGAGATGGCAGCCAGGAAAAAGCCCCCAGGACAGGACTTCTCCTCTCCTCCCTGGTACTCTACCTCTTACATGGCCTCATTTGGACAATAATATCATAATGAGCCCATTTGCCTCTGCCACACTCAGAAAATAAGACATAAAACAGGCCTGCTCCACTCGTCTCTGTGAGAGGAGAGGTGAGCGTGAGGAGCACTCGCCGATCATTCTTGTTATATTTAATACGTTACAAAGCAGACTATGAGATGAATCTGTACAGAAAGGCCCAAGTTTGATCACAGGGACCCACATGGTGGAAGGGGAGAACCAACCCTTGTCACAGTTGTGACTCCCCCTCACTCACCCATTCATGTACCCCCCAATAAGTTTTAAGAAGTAATTAAAAACAAATAAATATATCAAATAACAATAACATACACATTATAATATAATTATACATCATAAATATTTAAATCTCATCATTAAATGTCATTTACAAACACATCATTATTTATAAATATATTGTAGACATTTTATTATGTGTATAATGTGCTGCATATTTTAAAAGATGTATTTATTTTTATTTTGTGCATATGAGTATTTGCCTGCATGCATGAATGTGCATTACATGCATCCAGTGCTTGAGGAGGTCAGAAGAGGGCATCAGAGCCCCTGGAACTGGAGTTATAAATGGTTGTGGTCATTGTATAGGTGCTGGGAACTGAACCTAGGTCCTCTGGGAGAGCAGCCAGTGCTCTTAACTGCTGAGCCTTCTCTCCAGCCCCTCATAATCTTGCTTTACACATTTCACTTAATATATATTACTAATGAGTTGAACTCCTGGCCTATAGCACTGTACCTCGTGCCTGAACA
This sequence comes from Peromyscus attwateri, assembly GCA_902168425.1. Taxonomy (NCBI): domain Eukaryota; kingdom Metazoa; phylum Chordata; class Mammalia; order Rodentia; family Cricetidae; genus Peromyscus; species Peromyscus attwateri. The sequence goes on along the minus strand of CABHPP010147636.1, from coordinate 18,987 downwards.
AGGTTTCTCTAACTGCTTATTTTCTATAAAGCATACCACAGTCCCCTTCCACACAGGAGCCAATTTGCAAACAGCAGAGCCTCCAGTAAAAAGCACAGAAACACAAGACTGCAGTGCTAATCGAACCTTGAACAGAGGCTTTCCTGCAGGATAGGGAGGGGCAGGACGGCAGGGTAAAGATTCAGGTGAGGTCAGCTGGGAATGGGCATGTTGGATGGCTCCCTTGATGTGGTTGTTTCTGTGCATGTTGTGAATGAACACAAAAGCACCCTGAGGATTGATTTGGGGATTATGTGCAAATTTTGGCCAGGAGGCAAATTTGTAAATAAGGAATCTATAGATGGTAAGCTCTCCCCTGCCCCCTGTGTGTGTATGTGTGTGTGTGTGTAAACCAGGACCTCATGAATGACTAACTGAATCCAAGTTTGTTTAGGTAGCATTAAAGGATGCCCGATAGCTGAGATGATATACAGCCCCAGTGTGGCAGAGGTGTGTGAATCCTTGAAGCTCAGCAGCAGCACTGGGATGGAGTTACCAGCCTCTCTCCATTTTGCTTTCCTCCTAGGAGTCCAGAAAAAGCTGAGTTATAGAATTCATTGAGCTTTGAATCAATTACATGTAGTTGGAAGAGGGGACCATGGTGATTGGCCATCCCAGGGTCATGTGACCACCCCTGGGCTGAAGTGTGGAGTCAGCCCCAGCTGTGCACCAAGGCTGAGCCTGGGAAAGATTTTTTTTTTCCCTCGGAAGAAGGCTGAAGTTAGTAGCAGGAGTAAGAGGAGCAGATGTCCACTGTCTGCATCCTCCTGGGACTTCTAGTTTGTGGAGGACGGAGGCTGTGTCCTGACGTTCTGATTGAAAAAAAAAAACAGGAGAAAATTAGGAGGCCAGAGAAGGGCATGATGGGATAGTGAGAGCCAAGCTGGGAGTTGAGGAGTTAAGTGTTTTTCAGGAGGCAAAAAACAAACAACAACAAAAAAAACTTTAACACTGTCCCATCCAATCCTGGTGGCTGAGGAGAGAAAGCCGAGCCATTACATTAGAGTGGTCTCTCTCTCTCTCTCTCTCTCTCTCTCTCTCTCTCTCTCTCTCTCTCTCTCTCTCCCTCTCCCCCTCTCACCTTCCCTCCTCCCGCCTCTCTCCCTTTTCACCGCCTCCCGACTTTTCTCCCTCCCTGCCTCCCCAAAGATCACTCCTGAAACCTGGGAGATCACAGGCTCCCTTGCCGCTGTCCACGGTGCTGAACTCAAGCCCAGGCCTCAAGCTCATTCCTAAACCTGTTCCTCAAGCCCAGGCACTGGAAGCTGCCTAGTTTGTTGTGTTGTGTTTTGACCCAAGGTCTCATTTTCTAGCCCTGGTTGGCCAGAGCCCACTATGTAGACCAGGCTGGCCTTGAGCTAAAACACACAGCACCACACTTGACTCGTGACTGTTTTCTCTTCCCATGGAAATCATACACTATCAACAATTAACCACATGAATCAGGGTCCCAGCAGAAAAACAGATAATTCTAACTGGGTCATTTGAGGTGAGTTTTGCAAAGGAACTAAGGTGTGAATGGGTTTAAGGAAAGCCAACAAGAGATGTGATGCACCCAGGACAGGCCATGATAGGAAACTCTTAGTCCCTAGCCAAGAATGGGACAGACATTCCATGACCAGACCCTGGCTGCAAGAGAGGCCATTGGACTTGAGCTATGACCATGATAACAGCATGGAGAAAAGGAGCCCCAAGCTCCCTGGCAACCCATCCACTCTTCCCCCTCCGGGTTTCCAGTGACTGAAGCCAATAAAAGCCAGAGGGCACAGGATCATGTGAGGCCACACATACAGGTCACCTCCTAGGGATGAGAATAGGGAAGCAGGGCTAAGAGGTGTGCACGGGCAGACAGGAGACATGGTGCACTGCTTGTAGCAGTCAGTTACACTGCGTAACAACTACCATGAAAGTTCGTGGCTGTTGTTTTGAATGTGAAATGTTCCCTATAGCCTCATGCATGTGAGCACTTTGTCTCCTGTTGGTGATGCTATTTAAGAAGCTTATGGAACCTTCAGGAGGCAGAGCCTTGTTGAAAGAAGTGAGTCTTAGGAAACCAACATTGAGGGTTTATAGCCTACCCCCACTTGCTGTCCACTCTCCCCTTCCTGACCGCAGGCAGAGTGTGACCATCTCTGCTCCCACCATCATGCCTTTCCCACCGTGGTAGACTGTATCCCCTCAGACTGACAGGCAAAATAAAGTCCTTCTTTAAGCAACAAGTATTCAGTCTCAACAAGCCAACCAATACACTGCCTGTGCCCAAGGACCACTCATATTGGCTCAAGACTCTGTGATCCAGCTGAAACCAGTTGATTGGTGTGTCTTCTGGTCTTGGCTGGTCACGTTAAGGGATCATGGTGTTCTACACCAAAGATATATAGGTGTGTAACACAAGATGGTCTCCTGTGTCTGGGGTGAGCTCGACTTCTCGGCTGGGGCCTTAGTTCTCCATGTGGCCCCTTTGGTGGGAGTAGGGTAGACTAGATTTCTGACATGCTGGAGGGGACAAGCCCTAGTGGGTGAGTATGTGTGAGCTTCTGATGGCCACACTCACCAACTTCTCGATGCCTGGAGAGTTACTGTAAAGGCCAGAGTTACTATGAGGAAAGCAGCAGATGTCGAAGGCATGTTCACTGGGGTCCTTCACCTGGACAGTCAACCCTGCTGCCCTGTGCAGAGATTCATGACCTATACCACAGTGGTTGTTATAGACTGGATGCTCTATATCATATACTCTAGGTACTCTATACTCCGGCTGTCTCTATCCCTCCTCTCCGCTGGCAAACTATGATGCCCAACAGGGAGACTCAGGGACACCTCAGCCTCTCCCTCCTCCTGCTCTCCCTCCTCCCAGCCTCTGCTTGTATCTCCTACTGGAACCCAACCAGAAACCAGAACTCAAGGGTGCAGTGGATGCAGCCACCACAGGGGACTCTGAGCGCCAGCAGGATGGATGATGATACTCTGGAGGACAGAATAGAGTATGCTTGGCAAGCTGCACTTTTATAGGCCCATCCACCATGCTGCCTACGTGGCTACTTCTTTCTCCTGAGAACAACAAACTAATAACTGAATCCAATATTTTTTTTTATTATTTTCCTCAATAGAAAAGAGTGCTTCAGGGTGAGGGGGCTCATTGATAGAGCAAGAGATCTGACGCTGACCAAAAATGCCCCTTCCAGGAGGGGACCAGGACTGCTGGTGGGTATAAGGCAGTGGATGCCCCTCTCCATTCTGCATTCTATCCCAAGGCAAAGAAGGACATGGGACTTGTGGTCTCCCATAATGCACTGTGATTAGGGCTTAGTTGAGCCAGCACCTGCCCAGTCCTTTTGGAGCAGGACAAGAGTCATTAAGCTAAACAACTTGTCCTGATACACAGACCCCTCTAATCATGTTTTCCTGGTTGGGTGGATGTTTGTGAGCACACACGTAAATGCAGCACTCAAGCCTCAGGAGGGGAGGGTAAATCCTGCCTGCCTGGGTAACCTGGAAGTGGGCTGTACTGTCAGGGCAGCTGAAGGCTTGGTTGGTGGTTCTTGTACCTGCCGTGTTCAGATGTGTAGACTCAGGGCTTGGAGGAACTCCATGGTCCAGGAGGGGACAGAATAGTCTCTCTTAGTTTCTTCCTAGGATCCTCTGCCCTGCCTTCAGTGAGCCATGTACATGGGAGTGTGGCCTCATTTTAAATATGTAAGATGTTTGTGTGGGGTGGTGGCTGTGTGTCTTGGGACAAGTGATTCTGCCTATCTGGGCTTCAGTTTCCCAATACACTAAGTTGGTGTTTAAAAATCAGGATATGGTGGCACATGCTGGTACTTAACACTAGGGGGGTGGAGCCAAGCAGTTTCTTGGTGTGCCAGGCATCTTACCAACTTGGTGAGCTCAAGGCCAGAGAGAAATACTGTCTTGAAGAAATAAAGTGGGACCAGGAAGAAAACTCAGTAAAGATACTTGCCATACAAGTGTGTCGACCAGATATCAAGTCCTCAGAACCCATGTAAGAGTGGGCAAGTATGGCAGCTGCCTATAATCCCAGCACCTCAGAGGCAGAGACAGGACACCCTCAGGGTGAGCTGAGATGACACTATCCAGCATCAGCAAGCTTGGGGTTCAATAAGAGACCCTGCCTCCATGATTGAAGTGGTGGGTGATGAAGACAAGACAACTGATTGTCAACCTTGGGCCTCCACAGGCACAAGCCCCACCCATGCAAACACACAGAAACAAATGCACATAACACACACACACACACACACACACACACACACACACACACACACGAGAAAATAAGATGGATGGTGTTCACGAGACAACAGTCAGGATCATCTGCTGGCCCCTGCAAACACACACACACACACACACACACACACACACACACACACACACGGTTTTTAAAGGGGGAAGACATCCATCTTTGGTTTTAATTAATACCAGCTTGCTCATCCTGACTTGTAATACCGTCACCTCATTTGTCTTATTAAGTACTTAGTTTTGCTTTTAATTAGTGTTGTTTATTGTCACTGAGTTTTAATTACCAGTGCAGGGTCCCTTTGGGGAGGATGCATCTGATGGCAGAGCCTAGGGGGCCATCAAAAGACCTCCTGTTGTCTGGATGGGGACTAGTGTTCATTTTTCAGGTCCCTCCAGCTCTGGTTGCCTTTGGAATCCCTGCTTGCTCCAAGCTGACATGGGACCCTGAGGACACGAATACAGGAGTGTTTCAGTGGCAAATATTCAATTCAAATTTGACTTCATTGGCTTATGATAGCCAAAATGACAAATACGGGTTCAGGCTTGGCGAGATCCAGCACCCCCCATCCCACCGGTGCATCATGGGGCAGCAGCGTTTCTCCATTACCCTGCAGCAGGCTTTCTCTGTGAGGTGGATTCAGAAGACAGAAAGAAAATCACCGGGCAACGGAATTCCAGCAAAGCTTTCACTGGCCCAGATCAGTCACATGCTGATCCCTGAGCCAATCACAGCAAACCAACCACTGATTTACCAGAAGTGGGCCATAGGACCACCTCTAAGGACAGAACGAGGTGAACCCCACCTGAGCCTCACTGGTGGATATTGAGAAAGGAGACATCTGGAAGGAAAGCTGGGGTGCTCTTATCCCTGCCCAAATACTAAATAAGAGAGATGTATGGACTGGAAAGATGGCTCAGTCAGTAATGTGCTTGCCACACAAGCGTGAGGACCTGAGTTCAATCCTCAGGACCCACATAAAAAGATAGGTATGGTGGTGCCTGCCTTAACCCTAGCAGTGGAGCAAGGGCGGCAGGCAGATCTCTGGGACTCGCTAGCCAGCCAGCCTCGTGCAACCTACATGCTAACGAAAGACCACTGGACAACTCCTGAGGAATGACACCTAAAGCTGACCTCTGACCTATACACACACGCATACACACACACACACACATACACGCACACGCACACGCACACGCACACAGTGCATGCCAGGTATCTATTGCACCTTTACTCAGACAGACCTCCGACACCCCAAAGACAGACATTTTCTCACCTCTCCCAGGTATACCGGGAACACAGACAGAGTGCTCCCTCGTTGGAGCCTGGAAAACAAGTCAGCTGACAAGCCCTTTGTGGACAGTCAGTCACTCAGGAGCCTGGGAGTTGAGTGCCCCAGAATGCGAGTCCTCATTTCAGAGTGGGATAGCTTGCCAGGGTCACTTAGAGAAGGATCCCAGGGTTGGATGTGGGAGTTGGGTCTGAGCCAGCAACTTCTATCAGTCTGTCTGTGCTGTGTAACAAACCACCCCTCTAGCAAGTGGCCCAGAGCCACCATGGCTGTCTTCTGGCTCTCTAGGTCTGTCATCAGGCTGGGTTCAGCTGGGCAGTTCCTCTGCTCTAGGCCAGGATTTGGCTCACTTGGCTGGGTGAGTGACTCTTCCAGTGGGCTAGCCTGGGCTCCTCATATGCAGCAAGAAGCCAGCTCTAGACCATTTGCATCTTCCAACTCCTGATTGGACAGACATGCTGCCATCCCATTTGGTCATGGGAAGTGTCATTGCCAATGAGATTCAGAGGGTGAATCAGGAAGATTCATCTGTGGATGGACACTGCTTCTCTGGTACCCACCCCGCTCACTCCTCTCTAGCTTCCCTGCTGTTTCTCTAACTTAGCAGGTGCTTCCCCCCTCCCCCCATTACAGGGCCTTTGTGGTTCATTTTCCATCTGTCTGAGATGCTCTGCCCCAGGTGTCCACATGGATCAGTCCCCTGCTCCAGGTCAAACATGGCTCAGCAAGACCCTCCTGATACCCATGTAAAGCCAAACATCCAACCCCCTGTCCTCACACCCACTTCCTTCTTCCTTGCATGGCTTGCTTCATACTTGGCCTACATGTTTTCTCTCTTCCCCACCTGAAGCCAAGCTCTGTGGGGACCTTCATTTCTGTCTCTAGTTTGTGTTTGAATGATGCATCTCTAGACCTAGAGCAGTGTTAGACACTTAGTGATGATGGGTACTCTGGGAGAGGAAGGGGGGGAAAGGGGAGATAAAGGGGAGAGAGAAGAAGAGGGAGAAGGAGAGGGAGATGTGTTTTGGCCAGAGGACACCTTGGGAGACATCCACTTTGTTTTTGGACACAGGGTCTCTCGCTGGGATCTGGAACTCTCCAAATAAGCTAGCCCATCTGGCCAGTAAGTCTGAGCCCCCTGCCTCTGCCTCATCAGAGCTGAATTTCAGGCTCATGCCACCATGCCCTTCAAACACAGACCCTTATGCTTTCGAGGCAAGCATGTTACGCCTCCTCACATCTGGCTTAATTTTACTTAAAAAAAAAAATACCATGTGGGCCAAACATAGTATACTTCTGGCTGGATATCATTGTTCATTTGCATTTGCTCCTTGGTTTGAGTCCTTGGTCACGTCTCGTCTTCAACTTCCAGTAGTCTGAACTGGTTTGCAGGAGCCTGAATGGGCAGTGATGAGCCGGAGGCAGGGAAGGGAGGAAGGTGAGGGTAGAGATGGAATTGGAAGTGCCCGGATGCCATCCAAAATATTGGGAGCTGGTCCCCCGTGATTTAATGCAGGGCTGTGGGACACAGAGGCTGGCTATCGTTTTGAACCCCACATATACACTCACAGGGAACACAGACCCGGCAGCTCTCCAAAGTACCACGAGGCCCCTGCCAGCCCAGTCCAGCCCCACTGGTCACTTCAGACACTGATGTGGCTCTTAAATGAGTTTTGAACTTTTCCCCACTTACCTTTAAGCAGCAGAAGACTGAGAAGATTCTGGGGTGGAGCACTCACTGGTCCTTAGCAATGGATGCTGATGGGGAGAAGTATGGACAAGATGAAAGGGGAAGAGGGGCTGGGGAGATGACTCAGCGGTTAAGAGCACTGACTGCTCTTCCAGAGGACCCGGGTTCAATTCCCAGCACCCACATGGCAGCTGACAACTGTCTGTAACTCCAATATCTGACACCTTCACATAGGCATGCATGCAGGCAAAAGTACCAATGCAAATAAAATAAAAATAAATAAATTATTAAAAAAAAGAAAGGGGAAGGGTCCTATAGGGGGTCTTTCTGGGGTTTGAACAGTGGTTTTTGTGGCAGTCCAAGATGCAGGATGGCCTAGGGGTCCACAAGGCTATGAGACAGTTGGCTGGCTCTGATGTTTCATACATCTGTGTACTCACCAACCTCTGTGATCTATATGAGCACTTATTGAGCACCAACTATATACCACATGTAGGGGCTGGTTGCAAAGTTAAGAATTTCTGGATCACTCATGCAAAGCTTATGAAGAATCCCAGGAAAGGAGCACAGAGCTTTGAACTTCAAGGTCTGGGTAACCTGCAGATGTGAGGATATGGGATCTTTCTGTGCACAGTCTATACAGCTGCTTGGCTCACGGTCCATGAAGCTGGCCCCTTGTGCACTGAGCAGCTGCAGTTGAACAAATGCAGCCCTGAGCTTGGAACTTGTGGCTCTTACTGACTAGGTGGAGAGATAAGTGTAGATAGCAGGAAGACAAATCACATGCCATGCTAAGCTGTAGGATGAGGAGGAACGGAACTGGGGAGGGGCTTAGAATGGCCAGGGAAGGTGTCTTCTTGGAAGAGTTGGCATTTGAGTAGAGACTGTTTGGAGTCTGGCTTCCTTCTTTTAGCACAGGGCCCCCAAGGGCCACCCATGATGAGCAAGCATACCTGGTCATTCTGTCAGGTGTGGTGGATTTGGGGTCACTTCCCCTCTGTGCTGTTAGGAAGGTCAGATTACTATAGAGAAGGGAGTTTTCACTCCTCCAGGGAGATGCCTAGAGGTGGGGTTGCTGCGCCAGTGGAATCCCTGTGTCTGACTGTGGAGATGTTTGACAAACTGTGATAAGCTGTTCAAGCTCTCCCTGACTGATGTATGGAGGGTAAACTGATCCTGAGCAGGGTAGATATAGAGAGGCTTGAGTCACTGTAACGAAAAGCCCACCTCAGGCTGTGTGTGAAGTGGAGAAAGGTATTCATGAGTCTGGAGACTCAAGTCAAAGACTGGGTGACCCCACAGCTGTGCCCTTTGGCACGGGCTGGCACATTCTAACATCTGGGCAAACCACTCACACCACAGCCAAAAAACAGAGAGGTCATAGAATCAAGGCCCCTCATTGTTCAAGGACAATTACTCACCCACTCTCTCTCACACTTCTTCTTACATCTCTCTCACTTTTCCCTCTGCACACTCAGCTACATCTCCTTTTCAGCACACACACACACACACACACACACACACAAACACACACACACTTCAATAGCCAAACTCTGGACAATTATATGTTACATTTTCAGGGTCTGACCCATTCTCATAACACATGATAAGTCACACAGTTTCTCTCAGGCTAGAGATGTCACACTGACTGGTCAGTGACTAATGCTTGGCTGTGCACATAGCCCGAGTGGTCAGGGTTCCCAGACAGAAAGTGACATTGAAACCCAGGACCTAAGCAATAAACAATTAGTTGGCTGAATCTTGAGCCTAGGAGTATGTGCAGAAAGTCAATTACTGAGAGAATTATATCTACTAAAGTTGTTTTGTGCCTGACTTTGGTTTAACAGACGCTTAGGAACTTGTCCTTGTGTATTCTCTGCAGGGGCAGCTTAGTCTGTTTCGAATTTGTTTTGAGGTCTTAGCTAAATGTGTGAAAAGCTGTCTTTGTGACTGAGAATACTGTTATTTTTCCTATGTCAGTTATGAAAAATATCCTAGTATTATTTCTATTCATCAAAATTATACAGATTAAGCAGAAATCATCTTCCTGACCATCCACAGCTGGATGTGTGCCCAAAGATGGAGTATTTTCATGAGATAAAGCAAGAGGGAAAACACCCATCACTGCTATTAGGGAAGGAATGTAGTGGCATATGAAAGAAATTACAGACAGAAGCAACCTGTCGTTTACAGTCAGTGATCCCACAGCTTTGCCAACTGGGGCTCCCCATCAGGGAATTATTCATCTAGTGGGTTGACCTGCTGAACACTAGTTGCCACCTGCTGTATACTCCCATGGCCTCTGGTAGAGCCTTTGCTACTGGCAGCTCTCAGCAGTAACCATCTTGGGTTGGTGTTTTCCAGGTGTACCAGACTTCCACCATGACTGACACTGTGGTGAACCGATGGATGTACCCCGGCGATGGCCCACTTCAGTCAAAGTAAGTCTGCCGTGACCCTGGAAGTAGCTCATTTGAGCTGAGCGTTCCTAAGTGTCTTCATCTGAAGGGAGGAGAAGAGGCATGGGTTTCCTTCCCTGGGCTAGGTGTGTGTGTGTGTGTGTGTGTGTGTGTGTGTGTGTGTGTGTGTGTGTGTGTTGTACGTGTGTGTATGTATGTATGGGTGTACATATATATGTGAATACACATGTATATGCATGCATGTGAGGCACAAAGTTGACATTGGACATCTTCCTCTGTTGCTCCCAACTCTATTGATTAAGGCAGGGTCTCTCACTGCAGGGCTAGCTCCCTAGCTTCCCGGCCCCATGGTGGGTTTTATGGTATAAGCTTTTCAATTTCCCGTATGCCCCATCATTCCCTATTGTGTCTTTAATAGGAAACCTATCATGGGTGTCTGGGTAACCCATCCAGCCCCATGGGCACGGGTTAGAGATGACTTCTCTGTCTTCTATGCCTCAGCGTGGTGTCTCTGTTGGACAGAATTTTAAAGACATCATAAGGTTGAAGTTCCTAGTTGGGAACATGATTATTTTAATGACAAGAATATGTGCCATGGGGGTGGAGGGTAGGGGGCTGTCTGCTGGTGGCCTTTGATGGCCCAAAGAATGCAGGAGGGCTTTCTGTAGGGGTTTCTGTCTGTTGCAAAAAGAAGTTTCCTTCATGAGGGGTGAAGCCTACACTTTTCTGAGGGTATAGGACAAAGGTTTATAGAGTACTGTTAGGGATTATGATGGGTTAGTAAGTTAGTGGCTGTAGAGTCTCCTCTAATAACTGTGACTTCACTAGTATGGAATAGTTAGCTAGGTTTCCAGTACTGGGCATGGTTTCCCTCTTGTTGAGCGGGTCTTTGAGGTCTGGTGGGCTTCCCTCACCTCCATCCAGTGTGTCGTGCTCAGTGGTATCATCCTTGTTCTGCCCATGTTTGGGTAGTCAGTTGGTGAGACTTTATGGGTGTAGCTTCTGACATTCCCAGGAGACACAATCTCACCGCAAACTTCCTGCTCCTCTGGCTCTTACACTCGTTTTGCCTCCTCTTCCGCAATGTTCCCTGAGTCTGAGGTGCGGGAATGTTTTGTAGGTGTATCCATGGGGACTGGGCTCCGCAATGCTGCATTTTGATTGGTTGTGATTTTCTAAACATGCCAAACTGGACAGGGAAAATCCCATGAGGCCTCCACCCTACACAAAGAACTGCAGACAACCGAGGGATGCCGGGAAGAGGAGGGGTGGTCCTCCCCAGGAAGAGCACAGCAATTGGTTGTCCAGTGCCAACAGCCCTGGAAACATAAAACACAAGTAGCATTATATGGACTCAACAGGTTATATTTATGGCTGTGTGTGTGTGTGTGTGTGTGTGTGTGTGTGTGTGTGTGTGCAATAACACTTGATAAAAAAGAGGTCGTGAATTTAAAGGAAAGCAGGGGGGTATATAGGAGTGTTTGGAGGGAGGAAAGGGAAGGGAGAATTGTTGTAATTAAAATACAACCTCAAAAATAATAACAAAGAGAACACCCCCCCCCCCCCGAAATTTAAAAGAAGAGTGTAGAATAGATTTTCAACTAAGGTCACTTCTTATTGGCTGGAAAAGTGTGTCCATCCTTAGTCATATGGCCATATTGTTACAATTTTCTTCTTGTCTATGAAAAACCCCCATTGCTATCTTTTTAAATTTGACTCATAAACCCCCACTTTTATTATAGAAGAAATTGTCTTTCTCAAGAGGATGTAAGTAGATATTACACATTTTCCAGGAAAGACAAAGTAATTATAAAAAATAAATAATATTTACTAATTCTTTTTGAAACAATGTCATTATCATCTCCCTTATACTGCAGGGAAAATGGGCCATTGAAAGAAACAGTTTTCAGAAGAAACTGTTACAGCTGGTTATAGACTCCTGTAAAAAATAGACAACTGAAAGAAACGCTGTGCGGATACTCTAGATTGTAGCAAAAATAGATAATTAAAAGAAACAGTGTTGTATGTAGAGGGAGAATCTAGCAGAAATAGATGAAATTAAATGAAACAATGTATGTGGGCCTAGCTCTGTGTCTCAGCCTCCCAGACGTTCCAGCCTAAGACATTTTAAGGCACACTATTTTTTCATTAAAGCACCCTATTATATTTCTAGAATTTTAAGCTATTTTATTTCTGATAATTATTCATTATTTTTAGTATTTTTCTGCTCCTTTAAGCCTCCTGCTCTTTGATCAGTTTTTGTTTGTGTGTTGTGGGGTTTTGTTTTTGTTTTGTTTTATTTTCAGACAGGCTCTCACTACATAGCCCAGGCTGGCCTTGAACTCACAATCCTCCTGCCTCAGCTCCTTAAGTGCTGCTGACATTATAGGTATGTTATGAATGTGGCTCAGGTCTTTGATGAACTTTGAGTGTATGTTTCATGTCTTTGACCACATGATAACATCACCCATGAACGATCACTCCTGGCTCAGTGGTGTGCCAATCACCCACAGGACTTCTTCACAATCGATGTGCAAATTTCAGGACCTTTGCAAGCCACTTACTGACCATGGCCATAACTGGAAAATTAATTGATATAAATTTACAATCACACTTTATTACACACAAGGTGATGAGTACTTGAAATTAATTACATTTAAATGACCCAGTGACAGGTTGATACTCTCTGCTATTGATTTATTATCCTTGGGTACTGTGAACACTATATAGAGGGATTTCTCAGCCTATCCCGAGCTCCGAATGTTGTGTTGGCATTCTAGTCAGTCACAATGAGTGAGAACATTGCTAAGCATCTGCCACACCACCACCTGAAGTCCTTGACTGTCCAAATCAGCTGTTTACTGGCCCACATATTGTCCCATGTGGTGACATCATCATCATCATCATCAATATAAATAAATAATAATTATTATTGTTAGACAAGGGCTCACTCTATAGTGGTGGTTGAACTGCATGTGTCTGTGTGGGTGTGTGGTGGGTGCATACACATGGGTGCAGTATCTGTGGAGGCCAGAAGAGGGCGTAAGAGCCCCCTGGAAATGGAATTATAGATGGTTGTGAGTCACCATGTGGGTTCTGGAAACTGAACCCTGGTCCCCTGCTCTTGAGCAGCCCATGGTCCTAATTGTGGAGCCGTCTCTCCAGCCCCATCTTCGTGTGTTTTAAAGAGCAGGTCTATTATCATCTTGTCATTAAACTTGTTATTCAGGTTAAATGCCTTTGTTACAGAATTTTATAATTTCCCACAGTCTGTGACTTAGGTTTTGTTTTTCATAATAAACTCTTCAGGAGGGAAACCATTTTATGTTTTGTTGAAATCTGTTTTGTCTGTCTGTTTTGAATGAAAGAGTTGAAGAAAAATCCCTTTCTAACAATTCTTGAGCAGTGATTATAAAAACACAGCTTGGGGGCTATGGCTCAGGTGTTAGAGATAGTCCACTACACACAAGGTTTTGAGTAATACCCTGCATCATCTATAATGCCAGCACTAGGGAGGTGGAGGCAGGAGGATCATAAATTCAGTTCATCCTCAGCTACCTATAGAGTTTGGAGCCAGCGAGGCTACATGAGACCTTATCTTAAAAAAAAAAACTGGCTTTAATTAATTTGTTTAGGAACTAGTTAAATACCCAGGGAAGATTTTTTTGACCCACCCATATGCTCCAAAACAAAGCTCCTCCATATGGGACCCTGGTTTGATTCCCAGCACCCACATGATGACTCACAACCATCTGTAACTGTAGTTCCAGGGGATCCGATGGCTCGTCTGGCTGCCTCATGCACCAGACATGTGTGTGGTACAGATTTATGTGCAGACAAAACACCTATACATGTAAAATACAAATAACAATAAAGAAATTTAAAGTCCTCTATCTGTTTCCCGGGTCTACCTATAGCATTTCCCTCTTCCCTGAGTTGTACCCTCTGGAAGACAGCACAGGATTCTGGGTGCTCCTCTGGTCAGGATGCCTTCTCAAGTATTTCCCTCAATGTTGTCTTGGACACACTTACTTCACAGATAATATTCCACCCACCAAAAAGTGTGTCTCTGTGAGATCAATAGTTGCCCAGAGGGTGGACAGGGTAAAATATTTATTTTATGTAAGAAACATGAGTTAATTAAAATCCCACCCATCAGCATTTACTTCCGTTGATAGGAGGCCAAACAGTTTGCCTGGCAATTAAATTAGAATGATTCTAGCAGTCTAGACGCGGCTTCATTGACCACTCTTCTGCTCCCATGATGCATCCTGGCGCTCTGAACACACCCGCTACCTTGCTCGCTGTTCAACTTCTTACAGACATTAAATAGAGGCTGAATTGCAGCCATCACACACACACACACACACACACACACACACACCCACACACACACACCTCTGAAAGTGGGCCATCAGAATTCAAACTATGACATTGCATCTGAACAATGTGGCAATGTGGACATGATGATGGTTTTTTTTTTTAATTCATTTTATTTTTAACTATGTGTATGTGCATGTGTGAGTGCAGTACCCACAGAGGCCAGAAGAGGGCAGAACTCCTGAAGCTGGAGCTAGCAGGTGGCTGTGAGCCGGCTGATGAGGGATGCTGGGAACTGAACTCAGGTCCCCTTTGAGAGCAAGTACACACTCCTAATTGCTGCCTCTTGGTTCTGAGAATTCTTAGATAACCTCTCTTGTTTCCTCTTTCTCTCCTTGCTTGGCATGCCTGCAGTGACAAGGAACAGTAAGTATTTCACACCATTTTCATTTTTCTACAAGTTGAGTTGTGATGCTTTTCCTGACTAATGTGATGAGCTGGTAAAGAAGAGAATGAGCCAAGTAGATATACATATGCAAAAAAAGTGTGTATTTCCAGGAAGGAAATATGAAATTTCAGAAGGAAATCCCATCTCAGTAGAAAGATGGGATGTGTTCCTGAGGTGAGCCCACTGTTGTGGAGATCCTGGGTAGTGTTTGGTACTTTGGGCGACAGTCTGGTGTTCGTGTCTGCCCCTGCAGAGTTTTGCTAGGACTATAACTGGTCAGTGCTGTTCCAAATCAAAGCTGTAGTGACTGGGGCAGCTGTCTCTTTGTGGAGGTCACCCTGACTGCTGTGAGATGCGCCATCAGCTCCCAGTGTCTGGCTTTGCTCACCACATTTGTGTTTTGAATTAGATTCATGTACTAACTATGCGTGACAAATTGGATGTCGGGCCCAACAAAGGGGCTGCCAGGCAGCTCCATCTCAGTGATGAACACATCCAGACACTACAGGATGTCGTTGTCACCCTGGAATGACGAGGATGCTCAGACACACCATCACTGTGACCTTATGGATCACACTGTCCACCATTTCTGGATCTCTAGACTGTCCTGTCTGTAATGTGGGTTTGACAACCTGCCCTTCCCTATCAGTGGGTGGAGGAGCATTCATATGTAAACTGTAAAGCGCCAGCAATCAGATGGAGATGTGAATCACCGCCTTGTCTTCCTGTTGGTGGTTGTGGTAGGGGAGAGAACAGGCTTGAATGTTGGGTTCAGCCTCTTTGCATCCAAATAATCTTACCCTGAGTCCTCCAGGGAATTGCTGGACCCCAATAACACCTACTCAGGTGACCCCAGCCTTCTCTCTGTGCTCTGGGCCTCAGTTTCTCCATATGCCCTGTGGGAGAATCTGGTCACTCAGTGATCTCTGTGATTGGCTAGTGGGACCCTGGTCAGGCGATCTTTGTTTTTTATAAAACCATGAATGTGTTACTGAGACGTGTCAGGGACAGGGGCTGAGGAGCTGTCAGATTCATGATGGGTGAGATGTCAGAGGGACAGGTGTTGCGTGCTGCCTCTCACATGTGGAATCTGGACTGAAGTGTGTGTCCATGTGCGCCCTGAAGTGGAGAGGGAACCATGAGCGGGAGGAAGAATGTCCAGGGAGGGGAGGACGATGGCGGACCCAGGGCCTGAGAGCAGAAGGGAGCACTGCTTGGGAAGAGGAAGGGGAAAGCTGGGGGAGGAGGGTGTGGGGAGAGCAGCAGGGAAGAGGGTGAAGTGAATGAAGCATGATCACATGTGTGCTTGAAAACACCATAGTGAAACCCGCTACTTCGTATGCTGACTTAAATGACTGTATATTTATTTATTGCATGTCTGTGCACCATGTGCCTGTAGGAACATGTAGAGGTCAGAAGAAGGCGCCGGATCCCCCGAAACGAGAGTGATGGGTAGTTGTGAGCTGCCATGTGGGTGCTGGAAACTGAACCTCGGTCCTCCACCAGGGCAGCCAGTGCCCTTCACTGCCAAGTCTCCCCGGCTCCTTAATTAAAAACAAAACAAAACCGTACATAGGACATCACAGGGCCATGACTCCACAGGGTCTCAAAGCTCATAGAGGCTTCCAGGTGCTGAAGGCTGGGAGAAAGTTTGCTCTCCTTCACCCCTCCCTCCCCTCTCAACCCCTCCCTCCCTTCCTCTTCTCTTTCTTTTCCCCTCCCCTCCTGTTCCTTCCTTCTTTCCTTCCTTTCTTAAAAAAAATATTGCCAGGAATGGTGACGCATGCCTTTAATCCCAGCACTTGGAGGCAGACGCAGAAAGATCTCTGTGAGTTCGAGGCCAAGCCTGGTCTACAGAGTGAGTTCTAGGACAGCCAGGGCTTCATAGTGAGACCCTGTCTCAAGAAAGAAAAATGACCAAGTACCTACTGTATACCAGTTGCCATGCTAAACACCAGAGACACATGCATATCCCAAGTATGGGTGACACCTAGTGGGGTCTACAAGCAAACAAACCCTAATCAACAAATACACTCTCCCATATAAGGAAAATATAGTTGTGGGACCCTGAAGAATATTATGTAGCCCAGACTTGGGGACCATGATGAGAGATTTTTCTAGGGAAAGAATAGTGTAAAGATAGGCCAGATAAGGGCTGGGCACCCTGTGAGAGAGACATCGATCCATGTGGGTATCTTCAAGTGAGAATGCAGCATTTCAGAGCTGCTGAGGGGGTAGATGGCTTGCACTTGAGGTCCATGACGACTCCAGTGTCCCTCTGCATCCACTTTGGCATCACCAGGATGAAATCTATGCAGAGGGTCCTTGCAGACCACGGATGAAAATGTCTCTTGGGACAGCCTTCCTGGTTCCTTCAGTAACATCTCCTCACTGAGCTGCAAAGACACCTTCCTGACACCTGCAGTATGGGCATCCCAGGGAAGGGTGGGCGGGAGGGCAGGGACACAAAGGGGTTCATTTCCGCTGCTGTGGAGAAAGCTGCAGAGCTCTGGAACCCCAACAGCACTTCCATCATCCCATTCCTCTGGGGAGTCATCGTGTATTAATAGAGACATCTGGCAGTCACGTGATGATTGTGTGCGTGCAATGAATGCAGGTGGGTGGTGGGAAGGGGGTGAGGTGTCCTCTGTGTGTTTCAAGGACAGACAGGTGGGCGGGGCTTCCAGGACGGTCACCCATCTCTTGTTGTCTGGAGTCCTCTGATGCAGGCTTTGGTGGCGGCAACCTCCCACTTTCTTTAGGTACAGGGACAGATGTGGCAGGGGCTGTTTCTGTGAGTGCCTGGCCATGCTGTCTCTAGCCTACATCAGTCCCTTCCCCCAAAGTGTCAGACTTCCAGGAAAGGAACATTCAATAATGGTGATCTTTCTGCTTCCATTAGCAGTGAAATTTTCTTTGAATAATATTTTATTCAAAAGCTAAATATTGGAGAGCGACGGGAATATAGCTGGGTAAAGACCTTCCGTGGCTGAGAGTGTTCACAGGGAACTTTATATGGCCACGATTTAAAAGGATACCGCTCTGCAAAGTGAGCGGAGGGAGTCCGGCAGATTGCCCTTTTCTCTCTCTGCTGTCTTGTGTATCAGCTAGCTCCTGCTGTGTGACAAAACATCTTAAAGCCTTTTACTCAGCGATCCCCATTTACAGATTACCCCAGTTATCTAACTTGTAAATAAACCCACAGAAATAAACACCCTACCCTCAAGTTCTTGACACTTAATCTCTGGCTGGGTTACCCAGGAACCTGCTTTATCAGAGGACTGAGCTGGCAGGTGTGGGGTGGGCCCTCTGGGCACATGATCCTCTGTGTAACCTTTCCTGTGGATAACATGGATAACAGCGCTTCTGTCTCCAGCATTGGCTTTTAGCAAGTTCCTTGGTAGAGTGCTCGCCTGCCATGCACGAGGCCCTAAGTTTGATCCCTGTCACCCTATACATGGGCATGATGGGCCATACTGTAATCTCAGCACTCAGGAGGTGGAGGCAGGAGGATCAGGAATCCAAGGTCATCCTCTGTTACTTAGAAAGTTCAAGACCAACCTGGGATGCCTGAGACCCTGTCAAAAAAGTAAACAACAACAAAACAAAAAAACCCAAACCAGGTTCTTAACATTGGACCCTGGTCTTAATGACACTTACTTGGCATCTGTCTTAGGGTTTCTATTGCTGTGAAGAGACGCCATGACCACGGCAACTCTTATAAAGGAAAACATTTAATTGAGGTGGCAGCTTACAGTTTTAGAGGTTTAGTCCATGATCATCATGGCAAGGAGCATGGCGGCATGCAGGCAGACATGGTGCTGGACTAGGAGGTGCTACATGTTGATATGCAGGCAACAGGAAGTCAACTGAGACACTGGGTGGTATCATGAGTGTGTATGAGACCTCAAAGCCTGTCTCCACAGTGACACACTTCTTCCAACGAGACCACATGTACTCCAACAAGGCCACATGTCCTAATAGTGCCACTCCCTATGAGATTATGGGGCCCAATTACATTCAAACTACCACAGCATCCTATATGCAGAGACCCCACTGTCTTGTACCAAGGCCCCCATGTCCACGAGGCTTCACAACCCAGGGGACTCCTTTTGTTCCCAGAGAGTAAAAGGTTTTGGTTGAAAAGCCCATCTCATTTCCCTGTTTGCTTTGGGAATGAAAACATGTCATTCCCCAGGAGGCCTGTGGGCTCCCACTGAGACCCACGAGGAAGTTTCCAAACACCAGCTGGGCTGTGTGTCAACTGCTCGCTCTAGATCTGGGATAGGAGGCGGATTCAGAGGGAGCGGCAGCTTCCAGCCACCCTTCTGCTCCCTACAGTCTACAGAGGGAGGCAGTCTTCCTATAGGGGGCCTTGGGGAACACATCCCCTCTGCTCATTTGTGTCTCTGAAGCCACACTTCTGCAGCAGCTTAAGCTCCTGGTGTGCACAGAACCCAGCAGATTGTGTGGTGGTGGGTGGGAGGGACGCACTGGCTGACTTGTGACCAGACTGAACTGTGGAAC